>JAKVQX010000693.1:0-12187 GCA_030463015.1 Geotrichum citri-aurantii
AAAAAAAAAAAAAAAAAAAAAAAAAAAAAAAAAAAAAAAAAAAAAAAAAAAAACTAATCTTGCTATGGTTGATCAAATACTTTAATTTTTGTTTGTTTCTTTCTCGGACAAGCATTAAATCTCAACTTTTTCCTTGAATTGCATAATTCTCTCTTCATTATGCTTACGGATGGACACTATCCACTTTCATTGTTTTTTTTTTTTTTTTTTTCTGTATTAAGTCTTTTTAAAAAAGTGTGTTTCTGTGAAAAATTTCTGACTATTTCCCGTTATCTTGTTAAAAATAAAAAAAAAATTTGAACTACGATCAAAGTTCTAAGGACAAGGTCTGAAAACACGAAACATACGTATATACGTACAACAAAAGAGTATAGTCAATAAGTCATAAACTTTAGGTATTGGAATTTACGAAATAGAACAACAAATAAAAGGATTTTTATGATCTTTTTAAAAAAAAAGGTTTTCGCCATTATAGTTTTTTGTAGTGTAGCACTGGTTTTTAGCACATGTTTGAACCCCAGCCCTGCATTGATATTTTTAGCAGTTCCCAAAAAAAAAAAAAAAAAAATACCACTAAATCCAAAATACAGTACATACACATGCCTGATGTGAATAAAAAATTTCCGGCATTTTTCGGATCAACTCTTGAAACACACACACACAATTTTTTTTTTTTTAAAAAACATACACACACACAAGTTGTGCAGTACATACCTTTGGATCAACTTGTATCTTTTTTTATTCGTGTATGTAAAGAGACCAACTAAAAAAAAAACCCAAAGCTCAGAAACACCTAATTTTTTTTCAAAAAAAAGTGAAAATATGCATGTGGTTAACATTTCTTTTCAAATTGTTTTTGTAAATACTCTAAGAGCAATGTTTCTATCGTGGAATACAGTAAAAAAAAAAATCAAAAAAATAAAAATTGAAATTCACGATCACGCCTCGGCAGTGTATATAAAAATGAATGAAAACAAAACAAAAAAAATTTAGTTTATTCGGCGTTTGAAGATTAACTGAATTAAAAATAAAAAAGAACGTTAGACTATGGTCAACCGAGGTGTATGCTTATAATTCTTTTAATTTTACTTCTTTCTATCTATCATCAATAACGGCGGTCTAAGCTAGTTCAGTAGTTTCGAAAATCTGAATGTTCATATTTACACGTGACTAATTTTTTATTTGGCAAAGATAAAATTAACGCCAACATCATCTGTTAATTATCATCATCATCATCGCTTTTATAATAGATGTTTTCATGTGAAAACTTTCTTTGAAAAAAGGAATCAATGTGACAATTGGTGGGTTGATTTCTTTCATTCCTAATTTTTTTTATTTTTTAAAATGCCAAGGCTTGAAACAACAGGATTGACGAGGCTAGTAGGCTGTCGAAAGCATGTAAGGCTTTAGCGAGAGAAAAACAACAACAACAACTAATTGTCAAAATTTATTTTTAAAAAATGAAAGAGAATGATGGGCTTACTACTAAAATATATTTTATGAATGTAAATGTTTTGTGGTGAGAGTGTGTGCATATTAATACTAATCTTTTAAATGTGATAATTGCCAACATTTAAAGTCTTTTTAAAACTATAGTGGTGTATCATGATTTCCTTTGCACAGTAGTTAAGAGTAAAAAAAACATATCAATTTGCCTTGGCCTTAAAACAACACTATCGCTGCACAATTGTCTGAGCTGAAAAACTTTTTTTAAAAAAAAACAAATCACAAAGTCCGGACACAGAATTTCATTCAAGTGCCTATGCAAATAAAATAGATTTTTAAGTTAGGCTGAATGTAAAAAACAACAACTTACATACAGTCTCTACTTTGACCTTTTGTTTTTAATGTTATTTTTGATTAGCCTCAGTTTCAACGGAATAATAGAAAATATAGGCAAAGGTTGTTTCAGAGATATCAATCATGAAAATAGTATTTGCAATAAGACAATCACTATAGAATTTTGATAAGATTCCAAAAAAAAAAAAACTAAACATACAACTTCTTTCAAGGAAAAATAATAACCAAGAAAAACTTTGTTGTTTTTGCCAATATTATTTTGTGTCAATTTTTTTTTTTTTTTTTGCATAAAACTGAAATCTCATAGTAGGATTTTTAAAAAATAAAAAAAAAAAAACCTTAAAGAAATCCTTGTCGCTACTACACACCTTCTAAGCCGGTTTGAGTTGAGGCTGTTTTAATTTTTTTTATTTTTTATTTTTCATTTTTACGCAAGTTTACGCAGGATATAAGAAAAGAAATACATAAGTAGCGTAAACACACACATGTGGAAAAAACATTTTTAAAAAAATAAAAAAATAAAAACAGGTTATTCTTATTTGGCTTTGATTTTTTGGCCATCAGAAAACAAAACAAGACACGCCGAGTTTTCATTATTGTTTCATCAAATTTATCAAAAAAAATACAAACAACAACGACAATAACAGCAATCAATACTGTAAGCCATATGTTAGTGTCATATTTTTTTTCAAATATGTTTGTGCGTTGATTTCTGAAATTGTCGCCACTCATGGGTGTAATGATGATGATTACTGACTTTGGTTACATAACTAAGGGTGCCATCAAAATTTTTTTTTTAAATTTTCTAATTTTCACATGTCAAAATACGTTGGCTTTGTAGATTTTTTTTAAGGTTTTTTTTTTTGAGTTCATTACAACAACGCACACTCTTTGTGTGAATCTTGTTTTACTGATATCATAAACACATTGCAGTTATCAATTGCCATATTTCAAGTTATTATCAAATACAACCATCCATTTGCAAGTTAATATTTGATTCTATGTAGTAACATGTTAATAGATAATTTAAAACAATACAATACAAAAGATACAATAACCAGCAAGAAAAAAAACCGCCACCAGTTTTTTTTTTTTTTTTTAAAAAATTCCTACTTTTTTTGAGTGCAAGAAACAACAAAAACAACTGAATCCAATCTTTTGTCTTTTTACGACATGTGCAACGAGCGTCTTTGAAAATGTCGTAAAAACAAATTTAAACTTTTTTTTTAATTTTTTTTTTTTCAAACACACACTTCCACACAACCATAGCACAACCACAGAAAACAAAAAAAAAAAAGAATTATAAAAACCTCAAAATTCCCTTAATTTATAAAATTGTTATTTTTCTTTATCTCTTTTTATTCTTTTTCTTTTTTTTTTTTGTCTTTTCTTTCTTATAACTTATCTACTTACTTTTGCACTTTTTTTCTTTCTCAAACGTGCACCACCCCATTAAGCAAGTTTAAACTTCCTCAAAAAGAAGACCCTTACCGGAAAATCATTTCCTTCCATTGCATACGCTTAGTTCTAACGTTGCTTATCTCGTCTTGAAGCAACCATCAGCATCTCAACCACACACACACAAAATGGCCACAGAAATTACAACAACTGGAGCAGAAGAATCTTTTGACAATTCTGTCAATTTTACTACTGACGCTCCTGTCGATTCCTCTACTGACATTCCCGTCTTGGACGATTCTGCTTCTCTCGAACCAGCTGAAAAAACCATTGAACTCACAGACCCCGAACCCTCCTCTGCCTTTGGCAATTCACTCGTTCTTGCACATCTGCAATCTTACCCTACAGTAAACGCTGCTTACAACTATGCAACTTCTTTTTCTTTTGTTCAACAAATTACCAATAAAACTCTTCCCATTCTTGAGGCCGTTAGAGAAAAGTCACGGCCTATTTCTGACCCTCTTATTAAGCGCGCCTCTCCAATTTTAGAGCGAGCCGATAAGCTTGGCGACAGCATTCTTACTCGCGTTGATAGTAAAATTCCTCAGCTCAAGACCACAGAGCCTAAGGAAGTTATCAACATTGCTCGCCGCCCCGTTGAAACGGTTATCAGTACTGCTGAAGCCTACTCTACTGCCGCTCGTGACAGATTTACCATTCGGGTTGTGAAACCCATTCAGGATGCCACTGAAAATGTCAAGGTCCAGTACGCGTCTGTGTATGACTCAAAGGGCAAGCCTCTAATCAAGACCAAGGTTGATCCTCTACTGCTGCCTCTCAACGAAAGATTTGAGGCTCTCATTAATCTTTACCTACCCAAGGGCGAGGATGTATCCAAATATGAGACTGAGCTAGCGCGTACTGTGCAGCTAGCGATTGCTGCCGTGAAGCGCGCGCGGCCCGTGATTGACGAAAAGGCAACTCAGCTCAAGGCACTTCCCAAAGATACTAAGGCTCATGTACAGGAAATTTTTGAAAAGCAGCGCGGCGAATATGGAACCGGCTCGCCGGTGTCGAGCACCATTTATGCGTCTTTGGCAACTTGGAAGCAGATTTCGAGCGAGGGTGTGACGTATGCGGGCTCAGTGCTGCATCGTGAGCAGGCACCCGTGGTTCAGAGTTGAAGAAGCTGTTTTTATTTTTGATTTTGTAATGTTTTTAAACCAAAAAAGAAAAATTTGTCGTTGAGAAATACGAAAATGCTTGCGCCATACGCAACTTGACTGACCCTATGTAGATAGTTTATCAATGGCCTAACACCATTTAATATAACAACCCTTGTGGTGTTTGTTTATTTTTAACTACTTTTGCGATTCATGGAAGGGTTTTTATTACGGAAGGTTTTGTTGTTGAAGATGTGATTTTATGACATAATAAGCGTGAACTACAGAAAAAAAAAAAAAAAAAAATTGAACTTGAAAAATTTAAATTCAAATTTGAGAGTTACTATATTAGAATGGTATATATATAGTGACTATGCTGTAAGCCAATAGCAATGATAAATTCGTTTTAATCAATAAAAACCTAACAGAGCACGTACGTACAGTTTACGTTTTCTGGCGACACGGACTGCCGGTTTTAACAAAAAAATATTTATGATTTAATTTTAATTTTTTCTTCTTTCAATTTTTAAATATATTGTTGTATTCACTTTCCTTTTTTTTTTTTATAAAAAAAAACCGTTTGCAGGGGAGAGGGTCCGCTGTTACGTGGCGGATTCGGGTTGCCGACAACTTACGCTGCTGTTGGCTCGCTGCGCCCGCCGGTACTCGCGCTGAATATCAATGAGCGCATACCACAGCTGCTCGACCAGCTTATCAAGGAGCGACGGCACGGCACGCTCACGGGCCGCGAGCTCAGCGCGCAGGGCACGCACCACTTTCCGCGTAGCGGGCGTGCGCGCCGCCCGCTCTACACGCGCTAGCGCGCGGGCCAGGACCGGTGGGAGCACCGCCACGTCGGGATCTGCGGTCTCGGACAACGCGTCGTCGGTCGTCGCGGATGCATGTGGAGGATTTGCTGGCTGCGCGGGGGCTAACGGCTTCTTTCGCCGACAGTCGCCAGGCGTGACTATAGCCGACGGCACAGTGCCTGTTGTAGGCAGGACATGGTGGTCTGGTGCATCTGGCTGTTGTGATGCAGTAGAATTATCAACTGTGCTTGCAGCAGCAGCAGCTGCTGCTGCTGCTGCCGCCGCTGCCGTCGCTGCCGTTGCCGCTGCAACCGTTCGTTTACGAAGCTGCAATAGTTTGTGACGGCCGGCATCCAGAAACCGTTGTTTTCGCGTCCTTTTTGGCAGCAGCATCTGTTGCTTCTGGGTGTCAGCGGCAGCAGTAACACTAGAGGTAGCAAAACCAGACAATTTTAATGATGCAAGTGGCCGCCGCCGTACAGACCTCCGAGCCTGCGATACTGCCTTTAATTCTGGGTCGAATTCCGGCTCCGGTTCTGACTCGGGCTCGTCAAATGACCAATCGTCATCATCGTTCTTATCAATGCGGTTATTATTGTTTTTCTCGTCATTGTTTGCAACACAACTACCATCAGTTTCTTTGGCAGCGCCGCTCTTGCCACCATAAGAACCATTCACAACCGTTGAAAGCAGCAGTGCTTGACCCGGGCCTGGTGTGAGTTTTCTTATTTTTTCTTGGTCCGATAGCAAAAACGGAGCTTTCAAACTGGCGGAGCCCTTGCTTCTGCGGACACTGCTATTGCTATCACTGCTACTGTCGCTGATATTTTCATTTTCGTTCTCGTCGTCATCACTTCTATCAAAATCATCGTGGCCGCGAATAATGCAACTATTTACGTGCTCAAATGACGATAAAGAGTTCTCTTCTACCGGCGCCCCTGGAGCTGTGTAGATCTTCATCTGCTGCTCCGCCGCGAGCTGAGCCTTAAGCCGCGCGTACTCTGCTTTTGTACGGTCCTTGCCCCTTATCCACTCCACCAGCAGCGCGCGTGCGCGTGCTGCTGCCGCTGCACTATAGACAACTGTAGGTTTTGATGCACCGCTGGCGCCGTTGCTGTTGCTGCCGCCGCTACTGCTGCTAGATACATGGCCAGCTGCCGCACCGAACCGTGTCCGCCGCGATGTCGTCGTCACTGGGACTAGCGCGGCAACAAATTGGTGCTTCAGCAACGCCTTGGTGGACGGTCGCTGCGCGGGGTTTTTTTGTAAACAGGCGGTGACAAATGCTCGTGCTTCAGAGGAGTATTCGTGCTTGCCGCGTCGGTGTTTGAACTTTGCATCGCCGTACCTGTCAGCCGTGCTTGATCTCCCACTGCTGTTACTGTTGCGAGTGCTGCTGATAATACTGCCGAGCCTGCTGCCTACGCTACCGCCACCACCACCGCCGCTGCCAATATTCATGATGCCGCACTCGGTGGACACACCTACCAACGCGTGAATATCCACAAGAGACCGGCTTCTACGACTCTGCCACTTGGGCAAGACGGGCGGTGGCGCGCGCACAATCTCCATGATTGCTTTGGCCGGGTGCAAATCCACGAGCGGCGGCGCGCCCTCCAGGAGCTCAAACACAGTAGCGCCGAGAGACCAAACGTCGGCACGGGTGCCGTAGCCCCCGTCGTGGCGCGTAATGACCTCAGGCGCCATCCAGTACGGGGTGCCCACGAACGTGCGACGGCGAGTCAGCGACGCAGTCAGCCGCGCCGACACGCCAAAATCGCTGAGCTTGACGGTGCCGTTGCCGGTGAGCAGGATGTTGGCGGCTTTGATGTCGCGGTGGATGGTGCGGTCGGCGTGCAGGTACGCGAGGCCCTGCAGCGCGCCGGCTGCAACGGCTGCAGCCACGGGCTCTGGCAGGGGGCCCATGTACTTGCCCAGCTCCGCGCACGACCCAGCGTCGCACAGCTCCATGACGATCCACAGCTGCGTTCCGGCCACAAAACTCGCATGAATCTGCGTGATATGCGGCGACCGCACCCGGTTCAGGAACTGCACTTCTTGTAGGATCTCTGCTACTTCGTCGTCCGTCTGTTCAAAATCAATGACCTTGATTGCGAGTAGTTCCTGGGTCGATTTCTCTACACTACCAAAAAAAAAAAAAAAAAAAAAAAAGGTTAGAAATTTTTTTTTTGTTTTCAAGTAAGAAGATGATGATGATCTATAATGTGTATTTTTGTTATCCTGCCAGGCCTCCCCACAAAGTATATACATACCACTTGTAAACGCTGCCAAAGCTGCCTTTGCCAATAATCTCTAATTTTGTGTATTCGTTGGCGCTCATTTTATATAGAAGCTTTTGTTTCAGTACTGAAAAAAAAAATAATAAAGAACCAAAAAAAAATTAATAACAGTTATCAAAATCGTAGAGCAATGCCGCAATATCTTTCATAAAGATACTGATTAATCAAAAAAAGATTTGAAAAGAATAGAAAAATAAAAATGTGTGAGTGTTTTTTAATTAAAACTATGGAAAACTTTTTTTTGAATGCGCCAGATTACTGTTACAACTATGTCGCTACACACGGTAGGAGTGGCCATTATTACTTTTATTAATGCTTTTCATAACAAAAAATTCAATGTCATAATATTACAAGTAACAAAACCTAAAGAAGAAGAAGAAGAAGAAAAAAAATTCTTTTTAGGGAAAAAATTTAAAAAAAAAACTTATCATATGTAACTACTTTCCAAATGAAAGACGCTTTTGAAATTTGCTTGTGTTTGGCTTGGCCAGCGAGTTTCCAGGGTTGCCAGACACATTTGTTGTGGTTGTTGTCGTCATCGCCGCCGTCACCGGCTGTGAGTGCATTGCCGGGTTCGTTGCACTGGCGCCTGGAGTGGCCAAATTGGTCCCTGCCGACTTGTTTCCCAGCTTACTCTGCAAATACTGCCACGCCGCACTTGACATGTGGACGTTACTAGTCGTCGTCAAGCCTAGTGAACTCTGCTCGGGAGTGTTTAGCAATAGAAGTTCTACAATCGGAAACACAGTAGCTGACGCAGGCGCCGTCCGCAGCAAGTACATGATGATTGACTCCTCAGTCTTGTCGTCGACGTCGCCGGTATCAATTAAAATGTTTGTGTTTGCACGCGACGCCAGAGCCCGCAGAATGCCAATCACGTCCTTGTTTTGGACCTCCGCTCTAAGGTAGGCGTTAGGCCGATCTAAAATTTGCACATACTTCTTTTCAATGTACTTTTCCCGGATGAACGCGGCGCGGTTCTCAGCCACCTTGAGCGGATTTTTTGGGTGAGGTAGTGTAGCCTCCCAAATGCTGTTGATGATATTGTTGTTCACACTTTTAATCAACGTCACCACTTCTGGCGTGAAAGATACAGTGTCAAGAGTGAGCGACCGCACTTTGGAAATATGTGATCCCAGCGAACGGTGCACTCCAGAACAATCGATACACAGAATGCACAAGAGGTTGATTGAAATCCACTCGACCTTACTAGAAGAACCACAGTCGGCGCAGTATCGGTTGCTGGTGTCCAAGCTGTACACAATTTCGCTGATTCGAGTGCTAGATTTCTTTTCTGGTTGCGTTTTAATCGGCTTAACAGACATCGATGGCTTGTAAGGATTCATCTTCTCTGTCACGTTCTTTTGCGTGCTTGTGCGACGATGTAACGAAACCTTTCTTGAGTTGAGCTTGGCAAACTCCTCCTTCAAATCACTAAGACTGTTGTTGTCCGTTGGTTCATCTGGTAATCTAGCCAAAGTCGACACGGGAGAAAGTTTGGGTTCATACTGAGAACTCTGATTAGTGTGCGTCGGTCTAAGAGTAGATAACTCAGGTGAACCAGAGTAGTCCTTTATAGAGTGAGAAGACCCCTCTAAACTTGATGAGATGCCGTTATTGATAGACCGGATCCAAGACTGCATGTCTTCTTCGGACGTGGCCTGGTACACCCTTTTGTAGTGCGGCGTAACCACCTCAAAGCAAAACCTGCGCTCAGCGTTTCTTGCTTCACGCACTAGCGCAACCTTCAAATTAATGGGATCGTTGTGCAAGTCAACGCCTTGCTTCCAGTTAGTATATTCGCACAGCTTTCCAGCAGCCAAAACAACCCAAAATTTGTGCCAGCCGCCTGTCTTGTTTAGATTGATCTGATCATTGAAGCCGCCCGGTCTGCTCATAGCCCAAAGCAGGCCCTCTTTACGGCGGTTAGATTCGGCTGATATACCATCCAACTCAATCGGGGACATGATGGTCTTTTCAGGGCTTCCCACAACTACCGGCCCAGGACTTTGTACTCTCATAGACTCAGGGATTGATGACGACACGGGAATGACCGAAGAAAGCGGCGAAGGGTGAGAAAGGCCCGCATTGGAAATTGAGATTGGCGAAATGGTGGTGTGATTTTGGTCGTCGGTTGAACTAGCCGACAATGCTGAGTTAATATTATTATAATTGGAATTAGTGTTAGTGGACGGAATTGAGGTATTCATGTTTCCCATCGATGCAATGTTTAGAGGAAATTTGTCGTTGGTCGGAGATAAAACGTCCGCATAAGAATCCTTGGTCGGCGGGCGCTCAATAAGCCGGCGGTGCTCTTCACGTTCAGTTCGCTGGCGATTCCATTCCTTGCTGGAATCCTGGATTTCATTAACAAATGCAAGCAAGTTCTCTTTAAAACCACTTTGTAAACGTTCAGCAACAGCAATATGGCGGTTCATTTCTTGCTCTGCAAAAAGAGCCATCTTTGAAACTACAATTTGCTGTTTTCTTCCACCGTGCAAGTCCTGAAAATATGAGTAGTAGTCAAATCGGCGTAGCTCAAACGCCTTGCGTCGCTCGGCGTATTTGGAATCACTCTCTGACTTTTTCTTGCCCTTGGCCTCCTGCTTGACAGATAAGTAGCGAGACAGCCAAGCATAGTACTCTCTTGACTCGTCATCAAAATCCTTCTTTCTCTGGTCAAACGACTTAATTTCTTGGTCATAGAACTTGCGCATCGGAATAATAACGTTTTCGTTTAAATCGGCCGTGGACCGTCGCAAAAGATCAAGTGCAACATACGGACCGTTAGCTTTAGAGTTGTAAAAATTAGAAACTAGTGGCTGGAATGAGGTAACACCAGAGTCAGCAATTTCGTGGACACTCTGCAAAAACAGAGCATGGGCCTCAATTAAACTGTTTTGGCGCTCGTGCACCATGAGTGCTCGTTTTAGAAGCTTTTTTACCTTGACCTTGAGCAAGCCCGTCTTTTTCTCAAGAGAGGTAATTGTGGCTCTAAACAGTGGGCCATCTTCAGGTTGAGATGATGAATTTTCGTGGGGCCGTGGAACAGTACTGTTTGCAGCACTTGAAGCATGGGCTGGTGATTGTAGCGGTGGTTGAACAGGCTGCTGCTGTATCTGTAACGGCGGTGGCGGCGGCAGCTTCTTCTCACGCAAATCAACAGCTTCTAAATCTTTTTCGGGTATGATCATACTGGATACAGGCTGCGAAACTGTTAGGGCAGCTTGTTCAGAATCAAAATCGTCTGGAGAGGCTAATGACGGTATAGGTGGGGCTGGGAAATTCGGAGGAGGCGGGAATAAGTGATTATCTATTGAGTTTCTTTTTGCAAATGTGGGTGAACCAGACCGCGAATTGGCGATTCGGTTGATGTCGTTTGGGAAGTAAAATGGATATCCTAAGCCGGTAGGGGTATCACGAAATACTGGTGAGGGGCTTGTAGACAGAATAGGCGATAGTTCTGACAGCTCAGGGAGAGTTTCAAGAGATGTGTTTACTTTAGGAGGCAAAGGTGGCGGTTGGGTGTTGTCTAACCAGACAGAAAATCGAGCCAGTTGTTTCAAAGAATGGTCACGCTTGTCATATTCAGCGAAACAAAGCACTAGTTTCATCCCCCGCTCATCTGGTTTAAACAGACTTGAAGACAGCGGTGGGTAAGTTTTCCAAACAAACTCAAATGTTGTGGAAGAAGACGAGGCTGATTCAAAGTCACCCAGTAGAATAACGTTTTCTTCATTTTGAATGTTTGGGTTTTCTAAAAACTCATTAACAAGAAGGTTTTCAAGCGACGAGCAAGACGGGGCCGCGATAAAAGTGAGATTTTCGATTGGGACAGCTGATGTTTGAAAGGAAATGGTGAACTTGAGAACAGAGTTTTCAGGAATTTTCAAAAGAAGACCATTGGATTTTGGGTCTGGGTCCTGAATGTATTCAACTAGCGTTTTGGAGTCAAGGGATTGAGTCGAAACTGAAAGAGTAGAACTGTCAATGGTCGATTTTAGCAAAGGTGTGTGGTTGGGCAAGACTAATGAAGGGCCGTTAGGGGGTCCGATGATGTGCCGTTCTGAAGATGTTTGAGAGTGAGACTTAGACGGAGTTGAGACTAACAGTTTGTTGATGAGAAATTTTGAGGGCGCCTTGAGAAAGACAGGCGACGTAGAGTCCGCTGGCGAAGAGGTGACACCTCCCATTTTTTTTTTCTTTTAATAGAAAGTGTGTGGTGTTTCTTGATAGAGTTAGAAGACAGGAAATACGAGGGTCAAAAAACAAAAAGAAAGGGGCGGTAGGTAAAAAAAAAAAAAAAAAAAAAAAAACACGAACTTACATGTAATGGTTATAGCAAATTATATGTTGAATTTGATATTTGCGTCGATTCAAATGACCATGATTTGTGCAGTTTGGGATGGGGTCGATTAAAAGAAATGAAGATGAAGAGAGGAGGAAGGTTTTTTTTTAAAAAAAAAATAAAGAAAAACATAAAATCAAAAATTAATCATAAATAGTTTGTTTAGCTTTTGATTTCAGAAAACAAAAAACATAGAAAAAAACACCACGACGGTTTCTCATCACCATAGTTCAATTTTTGTTTCTTAACTTCTAATGTTAAACTTTTTTTTAGAAACTTGTTTTTCGTATTTTCTTTAGAGGCTATGTCCTAATGTTTTTTTTTTTTTTTTTTTTTTTTTTTTTTTTTTTTTTTTTTTTTTTTTTTTTT
>JAKVQX010000694.1:0-12185 GCA_030463015.1 Geotrichum citri-aurantii
GAGTTGTTAATTTGTATTTGTTTAAGTAAGCCTAATAAATATCCATCGGTGAGTTAAAAAAAAAAAAAAAAAAAAGAAAAATGGGGAAATTAAATATAGTTGCAAAAATAATAAATTAAATAAGTAGGCAGCAAATTTATCTTTTGTTTATCAAGGTGTCATAATTTGTGTGTGTAAAAATTATTATGAAGTGAGTGAGAGAAAAAAGCAGCTTATTTCTTAATTAACGACTCTTGCTGCTGTCTCTCGTTATCACTGTCAATTATAAATTCGTCGTCGATGTCATCAATGTGGTCTTCTGTAGACGAAGACGGCAATACTCCTTCATTTGATGAGGTGGTCACTGTAGCAGCTGAAGTACTGTAAAGATCTCTCACCTTTTTTCCGGCAGATAAATACTCTACTGAGTCCTTGCCGTGTGCATCATCATGGTAAATGTCAGGTTCAGTGCTATGGTCGTCATCACTCTCCTCGTCGCTTATAGAAAACTCATTCAAATATGAAAGTTCGTCGCCTTCTTCATCGTCATGTGGGGTACTTGATAGTGGGTTGAAAGAATAGCTCTTGTCACTGGTGTTACTGTTTCTGCGCTTTGCAATAAAAATGTAAGCAAGCACACCGCAGACAAAAAAGAAAATTACTAGAATAGAACCGTAGACCCAGGCTGCTGTTTTACCTGTCATTCCAAACGTAGGTACCAATGAGTCTGAGTGTTCCTGTTCTTTGCTCTCTTCATTCTCTTTCTCATCAGTAGGGCTCGCTTGGGAAGATGCAGGAGCAGAGGAAGCATCCTCTGAAGCGGTAGGTATTTCTTCAGGTTTCTCTTCTGGCTTCTCTGCAGGTATATCTTCAAGTTTGTCTTCAGGTTTTTCTTCAGGTTTTTCTTCAGGCTTCTCTGCAGGTTTGTCTTCAGGTTTGTTTTCAGGTTTGCTTTCGGATTTATCTTCAGGCTTCTCTTTGGGCTTGTCCTTAACCTCCCAGTTGTCTCTATTACCATTGCTGGAACCGTCGGCATTAACATACTTGGAAAGTCCTTTATAAAGCAAAGCTTTGTCGGAATCAATAGAAGAGCCCCAAAGTTGCAGCTGCCAATCCTGGAGTGTACTCTTTCCCATGCCACTGTCTAAATGCTCGACGGAAAGCGTCCACTCTCCAATTGGGTCTTCACCCCAGTGCGCAACAGACATGAATTTCCAACTTTTGACTCCATCTCTAGAGTTATCCAAATAGCGCGCAGGCATTATGTCAGAAATTACACCCGAGGGGCTTAACAATCTCATGTTTAGGTCGCCTCTGCGAGAAGACTCAGCATTGACCAGGACGTTGACATGCTCAAGATGTTCAAAATTAGCATTCTTTAAATCCTCAGCTTTCACAGTGAATTTGAACTGAACTGATGGGTTGTTTCCACCAGTTATCTCCTTATTTTCAACAATGGTGGGGCCATGGTACCAAGCCTGAGGCTTGACTAGCTCCCAGGTTTTAGCACGTTCAACGATAGCATAGGCATCAAGTTTACCAAAACCATAGTGATGATGAAAGTGTTTTTTGCTGCCGGTAGTCTGCCAGCCGGGTGTATCTAAATTAAAAGGAACGGCGGTTTCCCAAGTGAGATACTGAATATCACGCCAAGTAAGATTAGGGTTGGCTGATAAAACAAGAGCATAGATACCAGCAGCTATAGGAGCAGCAGCAGAGGTGCCACCATGCTTATCTGTACAAGCACCTTTGACATCAGTGGTGTGAATAAAGTCACCACTTCCGGAGCTGTATGTAACAACCATATTAGCACTACAAGACTCAGAGTAGGTAGGATGGAGACCTTTACGATCAATAGATGCAACTGTGACAGAGTAAATACTATTAGTATAGCCATCAAAATTGCAGTTGTCCTGATAACCACCACCATTGCCAGAGGCAAAAACGTAAAGGTTGCCCTTCTTGTCTCGACCATTTTGAATAGCGTTTATCATGGCTTTCTTGACAATTTCGGGTGGTCCCTCCATAGTCTGGCCATTATCAGATGGTCCCCAAGAACAGGAGTAGATATCGTTTTTGTCCATGGCAAAGTTAATTGCCAGAGCTTCGTCACCAGGCATGATCCGCTTGGAAAGAATGCGAATGCCAGCAACCTTACTATCAAACGCGACGCCAACACCACAGGCATCATTGCGAACGGCGGCAATCTCGCCAGCACATCTGGTTCCATGGCGGTCGTCAGCAAGTCTCGGGCGCGGAAATGGACCAGGATCGTTGAAGTCCCACGATCCCTCAGCAAAAAAGTTGGCCTTGAGATCTTCAGTGTCAAAGTCCAAACCGTCGTCTATAACTGCAACTCGAATTCCTTTACCAGTGATATTTTGAGCCCAAAGCCCCGTTACATTAATATCATGGCCAGGTTGGACTGGGTTGTACAAATGCCACTGTTCCGAAAAAATTGGATCCTTAATATTCAAGACAGCAGCAAGGTCTTTGATTGACTGAATCGATGAATCTACCGGCCGTTCGACTGGGATAGGAAGTCTCTTATGCAATTTTCTAGGTTGGAGAATCTCTAATGACTGCACTCCACTACTGGAGAGTTTATTGTAAAGGTCAGAGCGCTTTTGTAGCGTTTTTGGAATGTGGGGCCCTAGCTCGACGACCAGTTCCTCGTCACTATCTATGGGAATTGAAAAAAGATGGTGATTTGGCACTGACGACAGGGCGTGTTCGTATGTCCATTTGGCCGCGTGCGATCTAAACTCAGAGTCCAGATTTACGAGGGAGCTCTCGTCGATTTCCACCGCAAAATACAGCTTGGAAGAGTCGCGGGGTTCCAGCACGCGGTCTGTTGCCAAAGCGAAAGCTAGCAAATTGAGAATGGCCCAGCCATATCTTAACAAGCCAGTCATTGGGATCAAATAATGAGCGGAGTAGTAACGACTACTACTGAAAGAAATCTAGTTAGTTAAAAAAAGCCAAATGAAGAAGAAGGAAAGAGAGAAAGAAGAAAATGCAGAAAGGGAGAAAGAGAAGAGACAAATGTGTCCATAAGCTTAAAAAAAATTAAATCACAAAAACTCCAAAGACAGAAATAAAATCCAAAGTCGCCATTTCGGTAGTAAACTAATTTTAATAAAGACGGGTAACTACACCAAAAAAATTCCAATTTAGAAGTTGAACGGAACCATCTGAATTACCACCGGAACCGCCAAAAAAAAATTCCAATAGTAAAAACTATCTTATCTCACATCCCGGGCCCTGTAATAGCAGAAAACAATGGTTAAAGCAACAACGCCAGAATTGAAAAAGGTAAATATTCCTCATTTTCTAATTGTAACACGTCTAACATCATTTATAGTACATGGACAAGAAGCTGTTTGTGCAGCTGAATGGGTCGAGACAGATCATTGGTGTCCTGAGAGGGTACGATGTGTTCTTGAACATTGTTCTAGATGAGGCCGTCGAAAAGAAGCCCAACGGTGATCACGTTAAGGTGGGCACGACGGTGATTAGGGGCAACTCAGTGGTGCTGATGGAGGTAAGAAAAATCTTAAAAATTATCCGCCCAATTTTGCAACATTGAAAATTTTCCTTTTTACTAACTACTGCGTTTCAACAGGCTCTAGAGAGAATCTAACTAGCAACCCCCTATCTCGTACGTACTCAGGTATTATTCTAATTCACATTTATTTATTATTTTTATTTTAATTAAAACGATATGTTCGCGATCACAAGTCACAAGGCATTTAATCCAAGGCAATCCGGCATATATCAAGGGGTCATTACAAGCTGAGAAGGAATAACAAAAGAGAAAGAAAAATATGAACGATTATGCACAATTTAAACAGACCTCTTAAGAAGAAGGATGGGCGGCAGCGGCGGCAAGAGCCGCAGCTTCAAAGAGTTTCAGATCAGTCATAACCATACCGGCGACAGCAGCCGACAAGAGAGTAGAGATTGCGCCGGTGAACAGAGACGACATGACAAGGCCAGCAATATCACCAGTTCTAGAGGGAGCCAGCTGACTCAGTACACCAATGTTGGTACCGACAGAGCCCAAGTTGGCGAAACCACATAGAGCATAGGTGGCAAGCATGCGGCCTCTAATGGAAAGATGGGAGTACTCATCACTGGCAAGCGCAGCGTAGGCGACAAATTCGTTTTGAATAATCTTGATACCAATAAGCTTAGAGACACTGTACAGCTCATTTCTGGGAGTACCAATAAGAAAGGCAACAGGATACAGGATGTATCCGAAAATCATTTCGAGAGTGAGATGTTTAATGTTCCAGAAACCTGCAAACCAGGTAAGGAGAGCATTGATCAAAGCAACCAGAGCAATGATACAAAGCAAGTTGGTCATAATGGTACCGGCAATAACAATTCCCAGCCAAGCACCGTTGGAAAACGCGTGGAGGACGTTATGAGCCTCAGCAGTGTCATCATCAGGGACAACAACACCACCATCAGTAAGAGTTTCCTCTTCCTCGGGGTATCTAAGCTTAGAGGTAGCAAGAGAAGCAGGAATAGACATGACACAAGACGAAATTAATGCCTGGGGAGAGACACCCATCGAAATGTAAGAAACCAGAACAGAACCAGCAATGGTGGCAAAACCAGAAGTCATGATCTGATGATATTCAGCCTTTGTCAAATGAGGAGCAAAGGGCTTGATAAGAATAGCAGACTCACCCTGGCCAATAAAGGGAGACGCGGCAGCAACGACAGCCTCAGCACCGGAAACGCCCATGGTCCAGTAAAAGACAACAGCAAACTTTCCAATGAACCACTGAATAATACCCCAATAGTAGAAAACGTGGACAAGAGCAATGAAAAAAATGATGGCGGGAAGAACGGTAAAAAAGAAAATACCAAGATGGGCAATATCAGTGTTGGTGATGAAAGCGGAACCATCCTTAGCAAAAGACAAAAGTCGTCTACAAAGGAAAGAAATAAAGTCGAAAATATCATAACCGGCCTTGGTTCTAAGAACGAACAACGCAATGATAAACTGAATCAACATACCAGAGATAACAGGTCTCCAATCGATCTTTGATCTGTTGTTGGAGGTAGCCCAAAGACCAAAGATGGCGACAACACAACCAAAGAAAGAAATAGCACGTTCAGATCGGGGAGTACCACCGGGAATTTCGGGGGATGCAAAAGTTCCAACAAGGATGACGGCAATAGTTCCAACAGCAGCTGCAAGGTATCTGAACCTTGAGGGGATCAAATCAACAAGCCTGGAAATCGTTCTCTGCCAAATCCAGTCAGCCCAGACAAGAATGTATTTTGTAGGAACGTGAAAGGTAATGAGACGTGCTATGATGAAGATGTACAATAAGGTAGGAATGAGCCACTTATGTCTATGCTTGTCTTGAGCCACAATGGAAACCCACCAGGCGGTGAAAAAACAGCCCCAGAAGAGATGAACAGCCCAAATATTTCTTTTATAAAAAGAAAGGTAGTAGCGCGAAGTGAAAAATCTGGAAACTCCACTAGGAGAGGCAACGTTCGAAGAATCAGAAGCGCTATACTTTTCAGGAACTTCTTCAGAAATTTCAGGAATCTTCTCATTAAAGTCTTTAGAATCTTCTAAAGGATCCAAGCGGGGAGAGGACTCTCTTGGTAAAACATCTCTGTCTGCATGAATCACAGGGGGGACCTGAGAAGCAGCCGAATGATGTAAGTGACCATGCAAGTGCTGGTGTTGAGGTTCTAAGGCCTCGTCGTGATGCTGATGGGTAGACATAATTGCTGGACGTCTTGCTTAAGATGCTTGGGGTGCTGGCTCTCAGAAAGAGATGAGATTCAAGAAAGAGAGAGATTTCTAAAAATCTGTGAATTCGATTGATTTTAAATGGAAAAAAAATTTTCAAGTATAGATTCAAAAAAAATTTCTTTTGGTACCAGTTTTTGTTAAAACGAAACACAGATACCAAAATTGTTTGGGTCTCCGTTTGTAACTCAAAAATTTAAAAATAAAAAGTTACAGATGAAGAAAGGTTTAAAGTTCGGAATTTTTCATCATTGTTGACGTAAAAAAATTTAGTCACGCTATAGTGTCAAGCTTTTTTAATGAACATTGATATTTAATAGTTATTTATTATTATTGAGTCAACGGCATTTTGAAAGTGAAAACTATCATCATTAATGCTTTTACTTGGTGTTAATCTTAATACGAACCCCAAGGCATTCAGAATTTTTTTTTACAGGGAAGACAATGTCTAATCATAAAAATTTTTCAAAATTTTGTCCATTAACTTGCTAAATGTCGGTCAACTGACCAAGAGTTCCGTCACTTTAGGAAAGGAGTTTTATTTCCTGAAAAAGATAAACGCCGTCTCGCTGTTAGTTTGTTCTTAAACGGGTTATTTAAAGCCTATCTTCATGGGAAAGCGCGGCTACATGGGGAAAAACCGCTACGTCGCAAGTGGCGATATTTCACCTTTAAAACATAAAAAACCCAGCAAATACCAGAACGGATGATATTCCCGAGCAAAAAAAAATAACAGCTAGAGTGATACTTGTTGTGGTACGTTCTTTAAAACATCAGCATAAGGCGCCAGTCAAAAAAATTTAAAAGAAAATAGGTGCCCAAAGAAGTTGATTGCTTCTTTGGTCTTCAAAACAAGCAATGAATTATTTTACATGTTCCGGCACATTTCTTTTTTTTGATTTTTGATCTGTAATTGTTCCAGAAATGCCCTAAACCAAATGGAAAAATGCTTATTTCTTCCCCATCGGATAGACCGTCGGAATCTTTTGTAACACATATAAGTTAAAAAAGAAGGAAAAAAAAAATCACCAAAAACTATACTTTTTTCTCCAGTGTGAAACAACGACTGAGATACTAAACGCAACCCTCAGTTATCAACCCCAGAATTTTTTTTCTTGTAAACAACTTTTCAGGGGCGATAAAATTTTGGAGAAAAAGAATATAAAGAGGAGATTCTCCATCTCTCCAGTGAACTTTTCCTCAAACAGTCATTGTATTTTTATTCAAGCAAGGATGGGAAATTTTCTTGAAGGTTTCTTTCAATATTTTTAGCTGCATCCTTTTGTTCTGTTTTAGATAATTTGAATGAATTGATGGGTGTCAATTTCCTTTTATTTTCCAGCACTACTGAAGAAATAAAAATCTTCTTGTTACAAAAAAAAAAGCTACCCTAGCTCGCATCTCGGAAAGATTTTTTTTTTTGATAAAAATCACATCTTGCGTAAAATCTGATGGTTTAATGTTCATGATAAGGAAATCAGCAATACCGAGATGTGGGTATTGCTTTTAGATTTTACTCTCGTTTAACTATGCAAAGGAGGTTTCAACAAAATAATTGATTTTTCTGGTTCTTTACTGTCCCTTGAAATTTTCAAAAGTTTCATACAAACATCTGACTTTCCAAAATTAAAGTTAAATAGCCCGTGGCTACAGGTTAATGCTGATGCCGTTGATTTATTCTCGGTGTGGCTAGTGGCAAAAGCAGGGTTGAACTTTTGGATGCTTGACGAGCTGAGAGTAGTAACAGGTGCCGCTGAAGATTGCTCTTAGGAGCAAATAATTTAGCGTGTATTGTTCAGGTAGATTTTTATAGTGCAAATAACTCAGGATTATCTGCAATAGCGTTTTCACAATCTTTTTGTTAGGCCCTATCTATCTTTGAATTTTTTGAAGTTAAGATACCTTAAAAAATCCAGTGCTAAAACTGAGGATAGTTGTTAAGCTAACAGTTGGGTCGATATGAAAACAGGTCCGAGTATTCCGTATTCATAAATGAAAAGAATGAATGAAAACCGGTACTCTCTCAAAAGTTCAACATATCGTTTACATAAATGCCGTGTTAGAAAGGCTTTGCCGCCGGTTGGCTCTAATTAAACCTCAGAAATTACTTTATCACTTTGCTTTTAACGCTGTGTAATGGAGGGTTACTTTGCAAATTTTCATTGTAATTTTTAAGAGTAGTGACCAGACGCTGATTAGAATATACGACTCAATACACAAACACATGCATTGACTGCGTATTGGAAAACAAATTAAACAAACATTTTACAACTTTTTACTGGCAAATTTTTTTAATTGTATTGTCAAAAAAAAGATTTGATTTTTTTAGAAAGCTAAGGAAGAGAAATTAAAGACTTTGAAAGGATTAAATAAACTAGCTTAGTTTTTGAAAAAGAAAAAAAAATTGTAAAAAAAGATAATTTACATTTGGTTCCAGTAGAAATTTGTTTCAATCGGTTTCCTAGTCTACTTATTGTGGTTTTCCATTCAAAGTTCTTTACAGTTGGTGACATCAGTTATAAGTTTACAACCATATTATTGGCCTTTAACAGATGTAGCTCTATGCACAGTGACAGCAATCTCTCTTACTTAAGCAAGCTTGAAGTAGGGTCAATAAAAACCGTTATCTTAGGTTTCACGTAATTAATAGGCAGATATTTTATTGAACTATCTTTTTCGGGATGATTATTACTGCCTTCTAGGGCAAAAAAATTGATGAGAAAACAAAGCTTTTTTTTTGACTCAACTACCAAAGGTTCAAAAAATGTTGATTTTTGAAACAGTTCAATAAACAAAAAAAATTCTAGATATCAAATTAACTTGAAACTTGAGAATAATTATTCAAAATGATTGAATAAATTAGAGAAGTTATATGAGGGTGATATGTTTGGGCTCATGAAAATTGGGTAAAAATAGATGTTTACTTACAATAGAATTTTAAATTATTTACGCGTGAATACGACCCAAAAATTCAAACAAAATAAGTTACATGTGTATTTATTTATGGAAATTAGTATCATAATATAGTTTTATTCATGCATTTATCTTGGTAGACTGATTTGGTTTTCCTGAGTTTAAGATGTTCATGGTTTGCGGTTACTCCCGCGATGGAAACTCCTTCATAGCTTGAAGTTTTTACGGTGTATCTAACAACTCGGTTAGATCCAAGTTTGGCGATGCCTCTGAAAAGACAAGACTATTGTGTTTTTTAGGGCAATGTTGGTTAATGTGCTGTATGGTTTCGAGTTCGCCACAAACACAGTTGTAGTGGTCCTTGAGAACTCTTTTTTTGTAGATAATTTTCGAAATCGCCATTTCCTGTGTTATCCAGCTACATAATCTAAATTAGTCGTTTTTGAGTGTCTCAGCGGTAACTAGCTTAATTTTGTTCTTAGTGATTTATTAGTTTCATTTGCCGGCTCTGGAGGCCAAAAATAATTGATAACTTTCATTTCATTTGCGCAATAAATTTGCGTGATCTTCTTGTTGTCTAGCCTTGAATGCCTTTCAGTATTTAGCTGCAGCTGCTGCGTAATCTTTATTGTAGACCTGTTCGTTCCACGGGTGGGGTTTGTTCAGTACAGGCAGGTTTGTTAGGTCATGATCTTGAGTAATATTGGCAACATGATCATTTCTTTATCAACAATTTCAAAATTTTTTCTCAATTCCTCAGCAACATTATTTTGATCTAATCTGAACAAAATCCTTGATAGTTTTGACTTGATTGCGTGTTCCAGCCTAAGTCTTAGCGGGACCAATGCAACTTCTTTCCCAAGAATATTCCTTCCAGTGCCTTTGTGGCCCCCTGTGACCCGTTTGAAGGCTCCGTACTAGATGTGTTCCTAGTCTTTTTTAATCTGACCGACATTGCCATTGAGCCAAATTTCTCAGCCGTATTCCATGACAGTCCTGACACACGCTAAGTACATAGACGTCAAGGCTGAGCCACTAAGGTCTTGAACAGTACCTCAAAACTCGCTCAATTTTTTAAGTCCACGCTCAACTTGTTTGCAGGCCACTTTCTTTTCTTCAATGCCAGGTAGGATCGATAAGGCGTCACTGACGTCTGGAAATCTTTAGTGTAGCCGTGGCAGCAGGCCAAGGCAACGAGCCCGGGGTCCTTGCCGCCCAGATTGAGAGCGCAGGTTAGCAGCGAATAGGCCTCAAGCACAATGCCGCAGAGCTGAAAGTGAAGCTCGACCTAGCTAACGGTGGGCGGGATGCGCGCATAAACGAACAGCTAGGCGATATGCTCGGCACGGTATTGTCTGAAGTCAATACTCTACCCGCGGCCACAGTCAACGGTACACCAGAGCGTCTGCCACATCTCACGGTGCAGCTCTGCCGTTGTCTGCAGTTAGTTCATGAGCAGCTATTTACTGAAACCGATTGTGCGACCGGGCGGCTTTAGGCCAGGGTCGCCGCGCAGTAGGTCAATGACGTGCCAAGTCTTGAGCGTGCTGCGGTCCGTGCCCTAGTTTTTAATACACGTATTGTAGAAGACATCCGCGCGTGTCACACTGTCACCGTTGTTAGTTAGATACCGCAAAATGCCTCGCAGGTCTCGAGCTCTTTATCAAAGATGCTGGTGGTGTCATTATGGCGTTAGCCAACTTACGCATTAAAAATTGATAAAAATACTAAAAAATTCTATAGTTGCCTAGTATTATTATTATAATCAGATTATTGTCCTTCTAACTATTTAAAACATTATACAAAGAAGACATTAATACAACAAGAAATAACCCTATTATCTAGTATTATGAAAATGGCAAAAATTTATTTAAACAAGATTTTTCATTTCTTTTTTATTGACTTGTTTTTTTCCATTGCTCTCAAGAAAGATGAGAATTTGAGTATTGAATTGTGTGCGCATTATTGTAGAATGTAATGCGTTTTAATTATCTGATTACTACTTTTCAAAAATTTTACGGCTCAACACGACGTTTATAAAAGACTTACCAGCTCCAAAAACCACATTTTCCAAACATCACTTAGTCAAACAATTAATTCACATCTAACAAAATGATTAATTTTTTCTAACCCTCTGTTTTTCATGTTGCAATCGCAATGCCAAACGTCCAAATGAGCCGCCTGAAAAATTAATTTAAACCCAATTACCAAACGAGATTCAATCAAAAATCTTCTTAAAGCTTTTGAATAAATAGGCTGTTATGACACCATTGAGGCTAACGCGTGTGAGAGGGTATTTGGACCGCTTAGGATTTCTTCAAACTTTATCAGTTTAACACATAATTCCTCTCAGTCTTGTCAACAAGTTTTTTTTAAGAATTTGTTTGGATTCTTGTTTTTCAACACTCCTATTGGGACACGCATCGAAGTTTAGTAGAGGAAAAGAAAATTGGGTTTCACATCCTTAGAAGCAAACCTTTTGTGTTTAGTGAAAAAATGGTTCAGTCAAGAGGAATCGAACCAGCAAGCCAGTTCTACTTAACTGGATGTGTTGATCAAAAACGTTTTGAACTTGTGCGTTGTCTGTTTTTAGACACTTCTCTTCAAACTCTCTCATCAAATGGATATGGGTTAAAAAGGACATTCACAATATCTAAGTTCCAATTCTTAAATACTTTTATCATCAACACTAATTTCATATGGTATTCAGCTTATATTTATGATTGTATAGACCGTCGGCATTTTAATTACAAAATGGAGTTTGAAAAATGTCTCTCACATCCCTGCATCAATCTCACAAATTTTGTTGAAAAAATTATGAAACGACCCAACACAAGCCCAGAATCCATACTAATTAAGATGTTAGCGTCTTACATTCAGTTCGTATCAAATTCAATTGCAAAAATGGTAAGGGGATTAGATCAACCAGTAAAGTGTACAGTAACTCACATTTTTCGCAATAATTTTAAGTTGTCAATCAGAACTGGGCTTGACAAAGATTTAGAATTCAAGTGTTTACTGTGGTCATTTTCAAATCAAAATATCCTTGATCAAATTAAAGATTTACAAATAAATTATAATTTCATGATATCTTGCGACGATTGTTTAGATCTGTTCAATCTGTTGAGTTTAGAATCTTTTGAATTTCATAAAATAGGTTTAATTTCGACAGAATTAGTGACGCTGGTATTATCGAAGAGTTTAAACTTACGCAATCTCAGACTTGAAGATCCGACTTTAGTGCAGCTAAAATTTCCTACTAACCTTGAAATGCTGTTTACAGGTACTAATGCTTTTTTTTTTCAAATTATCATGTCCCTCTGCAGCAACGGTTTACCTATTTGATTGAACTGGGTCTGTATTTTAAATCTCAAGTCAACAAAAAGTACAACCAAAGCAATCATCTATGTATTTCAACACTGCAAACATTTCGGGTTTCAAGAAAAGTGATTAAAAACACTCAACTGATTAGTAGTTTTATTGAGTCCAATCCACAACTCACAACATT
>JAKVQX010000695.1:0-12166 GCA_030463015.1 Geotrichum citri-aurantii
TTGAGTTGCTTTAATTTTGTCGAATTTGTTCCCAAACTTCTGGACAGTGGCTGTAGGTTTTTTGTTGATTCTCGGTGGTTCGAGAACAAATCACATGACTGGAATTGGGAACAACGCAAAACTAACAAAAACAGTTGAAGGGTCTTGTGCATTTCATAAAAATTTTTTTTTTTCAACAACACCTTTACCTTTTGCCATACAGCCAGTCTGCACATATAAACACATACAATCACACAAATGTCATTGAGCACTTTTAACGCCGAAACCGCCGAGAATCTTGAGGACATTGAAAAGCAGTTTGCCGTCAAGGCTGTTGCGCACGCCCAGACCTACATGACGATTCTGTCGAAGCGCAAGGGCAGCGCGCTGCGTCTGACGCCCAAGGACGATGAGATCTACGACCACGCTGTGTCTGCATTCCCCGAGTTTTTGACGGACAATACCTTTGCCACTCACATTAACGAGGACGCCATGAAGTCCGTGGCGGGCAAGAAGCGCTGGCGTGAGTTTATGAACACTTACGAAAAGACTGTTGATGACTTTAACTTTGGTACTCTGCTGCGCGTTAACCCGACCGAGGACTACACCGAAGAGAACACCATCTTTGTGCCTCGCATACAGTTTTTGGCTTTTGAGATCTTCAGAAACAGACACGAGATGAACGACTGGATCTACAATGATGCGCACAAGAACTAAATAAAAAGACAAGATGGTAATTTGATCGATATTAATTGATCCTGTTAATAAGGCTAGTATTACTGTTATTAATGTACTGGAATTTTTTTTTTTTGATTGTTTTACGCATTTTAAGAACTGAGTAGATTTCCTTGTTAAAATTAGTTTTTTAAAAGTTTTGATCTGTTTGCTATTGATCGGCTTTTTTTTCTTCTCTATAGCACTGTTTGATAGTAATAACACTACCAGATACAATTGATTCTTTGAAAAATGTCAAATTTTTTAATGTCAATAATTAGATAATACCGAGTAGTACTTCATTATGTACTGGTCAAATGAGTTAAGTCTCTGCGAAGAAGGGCAAAGCTCTCAAGAACCATCGGAGACTAGCTCCGAGTTACGAGTGCTTTTGCTTCTTCTCCTCCTTATTATTGGCAGATGTGTCTTTGTCAACAAGGCTAACAACCACGCGGCGGAGACGGGACTCAATTTTGGGCAGCTCAATCTCAATATGCTGTGTGGCGGCAACGGCTTTGGCCGCAGACATATCGCCGCTGCGCACATGCAGTTGCACAAGCGCAACGAGACCCGGACCGGACTTGAGCAGCTCAACACGACGAATGATAAAGTCGTCGGAGGTATAGCGACCGCGCGAAGAGATGGAGAGTTCTACCAGTACAGCATCGAGCGCGCGTGTAACATCTGCATGTGCGGCGGGGTCAACGGCAGCAGTGTTGTCGACAAGTTCAAGCACAGCTGCGCGGCCCGCAGTCCAGCCCGCGCGCAGTACGAGCGCAGCTACAAGTAGACCAGCCGCAGAGTCAAGCCAGGTCGCTTCAAACAACCAACCACCGCCAATAGCTGCCACAGCAACAACCGACGCCATTGCATCCATACGGTGGTGCCACGCGTTCGCAACAAGTACTGCAGAGCCGGTCGAATCGGCCACACGCATGGTAACTCGGAAGAGCAATTCTTTAACAGCGACTGAAATAGCAGCAATCCACACCGCACGAGGATCAGTCGTTTCGCCATGGCTGTGATCACCGTGAGAGTGGGAATGCGAGTGGCCATGTCCTATGATAGCGGTAAGCATTTCCAAGTTGAAGCCTGTAAGTTCCCCGAAACTCGTCTGAAAAATCGACAGGCCTGCGCCTATAAGCGCTACCGCAAGAACTGCTGAACCGAGAGCCTCGATCTTACCGGCACCAAAGGGGAAATTATCTGCGGTAACAGCGCCCGCGGCAACAACAGTCAGAAGTGTGACAGCATCTGCAACAAGATCTGACGCGGAGTGTAATGCGTCCGCAAGTAGTGCTTGCGAGTGAAGTGCCGTACCGGCCATAAACTTTGTCACGGCCATGAGCACGTTGGCAGTGAGCCCGAGCAGCGTGACATACACAGCGGCGGGTCTGCCAGCTGCAGTTGCGTCATCCCCGATCGCAGCGGCGCTTTTTGAATGTGAATGCGAATGGCTGCTAAACAGCGAATGCGAGTGTGTATGGCTCTGTCCCATTTTTTCAACCAGAGAGATGTGTTTTAGTTTATTTGTAAAATGTTATTTTCAAACTGTTCTAGTTCAGTGAAAAAAAAAAAGGATCCCTAAAGTTTTAGGTTGTATTTTGGTTGAAGAAATTGTTGCTACTGATGTTGTTGTTCAGTAGGGGGTATCAATGGATCGTGAAACCTGTCAAAATAACCCTGTTGCTACTTGGCCAGATCTCAGATTCTAAATGCAAGTGCTACAAGAAAAGTAACAATGATCACTAAAAAGAGATCCTTTTTATTCTTTTTTCTTTGGTCGACTGCCAATCGAATTAATGTGCTCTCGGTGTAAACACAAAGCCTGAATAAAAATTACAAAAAGACAAAATAGACAGGTCAATGTTGGAAAAAAAAAAAGGTTGAATCAAAAAAAAAAAAAACAGTGAAAATAAAGTATACAGTATTTGGTTTATTTATGGGTACCCATTCTAAATTTTTGGTTAGATTTTTTTTTTTTTTTCAACTCCCTCTGTTGTCATAAAGTCTTTATCTGCTCTTGGAACCAAGCTAAAACCTTCGTTTGTGGCTAGTCTGCTTTGCCGCAGTCATGTGACTATACTCAAGAATTCTGCTTAAGTATCGAGACCAGCGGAACGCGCTGTCACTGGCCCCGAGCCACAGAAGGAGCTCTACAAGATTACAAATCTTAGGCCTCGATCAGATTGAAAAAAAGAAAAAAAAAGTGCTGATAGAGAAACATTCAGACGACCTCTATGAGGAACATCAGGACAAAGTGCCAGCAGTAAAGTAAATCTGGAGGTCGGACACTGATAAAATTATATTCATCACCGAGTGCGATAAATACAGGTTAAACAGTTGAGGAAGAAAACTAAAATCATTCTAAGGAGGAATGTCATAAATTGGTTTTGTAAAGGGCATCGGAGTCAAGCTTGGAAATTAACACTGTCAGAACCGGAACAAACCATACTAACTCAGAAGATAGTTATATTTTGTCATTCAAATCTGTTGATTAAAGATACGAAATACTGACGCAAGACCCAACAGACAGTTACAACAAGCCTCGCGGTTTTTTTTTTTTTTTTTTTTTTTTTGGAGTTATTGTTTTATTCATATCCAGGAAAAAAATAAATTAAAAACTGCTACAGACTGTGTACTTGCAACCGGCGCTCATAAGTGTGAAAGCAACCAGTGAAATACAGAACACTGTAAAACTGCACAGTAAAATGTATTTAGACAGCAACTACGTAACCTTAGACCTGTCCAGACACAGAACAACAAAACAAACAAAAAACTGATCTTAATAATCTCTTCACTAGTTACACACACAGTAAAACAGATGTCATCAAGCTTAGCTTAGCCTGGCGCTAGGCTTTACCGTCTTTGTATTAGATGGGCCGCGGTCAAGTTGATCAATGATGGTGCGTAATTTCGTCTCAAAAACGGCGTCAAGCTCAATCCCGGATCCGACAAACCGGCGCAAAACATTTTTCAAAAGAGTTATGCGTGTGTGCGTCTGCACAGAATCCAAGTATAGACCTCCACTAGCTAGTTCGTCATCAATGCGGCGTTGCGCCTCCACTAAGAACTCGTGAGCCTTGACCACAATGCGTTGACCTAACAATACTTCCACAGATTTTAATGGGAGTGACTCGCCGGCTCTGACCCACTTTTCAAAGCTCTCAAGGTGAACGCGTGGAGGATCTGGCAACGCTATCTTGAAATCGCCTATAGGATCATTATTTTTCGTACGACACAGAGGACACACAATTTCGAGCACATCTCGCTCAAGAGGCTTGACTAGACGCAGACACTTACGGTGATACTTTTCATGACACACGCGGCATGAAACTGTTGCTGAACGCAGGTCTGCCCAATGACAGAAGCACATCGGTTGATAACTGTCACGATTTGCTTTACCTAGTTTTTGTAGTAATCCTGCAGACTCAAAGTTGAATTTGAAGCACGCATCGTTGCGCTTTGTAATGGCATGTAACTGCTGCTTAACCGCTGTAACCTGATCGCTCTTGATACCAAATACTGTTAGTCCGTCTTGCAACCATTTTGTGACCTTTTCCGAATAGTTCTCAATGACTGTCATATTTGTCGGCTTGCAGTTGAAGTTCTTGATCTGTTGCACAATTTTATTGACGTACTCAAAATCAGGTCGGTTTACAAGTTGTGGTGCTTCAGTTTCCTTTATGAGCATGGCAATCTCTTTTTCAATAGTTTTGTAGCGATAATACATTTCAAGTAAAAAAGTTGAAGTTTCACGGTAAACCGGCTGAGACGTAGCTGCTTCTACAATTAATTTGAGTTGCTCAAACGACATTTGGTTTTCGCCAGTTAATGCCTTGTTAATTTGACTGTCAAGCTTGATACTCTCCTCACGCATTTGGAGCAATTGCTTTAGTGATTTGTTATCGTCAGGAGTAGCCCTTGTCCTGGCCACCTTGATCTTGTTTTCAAGCTCTTCTAAATCCATGACAGGTTGCTTTTGTAATTTGAGCTCCCACAAGCTGTCTTGTAGTTGCTGTGAAAGTGTCTCAAAAATAGGCAAGTTGAATTTTTTGCCTTCTCGTAGCAGTTCTTCTATCTGCTCAGAATCACATTGTTGATCTTCTAAAACCTTTTCAGCCTTATTTGTAAATTTTTTAATTTCTTGGCTACGGTTCATTAGCTTGTCAAGTTCAGGAAAAAAAACAGGAATTTCAAGAGCACGATCAACTAGCGTTTGAAAATATGACAAACTGGGAAGTTGGTTCAACTGAATGGTACTAGTGGGTGCTGGGTCATACTCCAAAAGCTCATTTATTTCTTTAACGAGACTATTCACATCACACATGAACTCACGCAGAGTGGTGACAGCTGGTTGCTCAGGACCAGAAATGCAAAGCCCTTGGTCAAGAAACTCATTCAATTTGTTAATATTTGGCCGAGACGTCGTGCTCATAAACGCCTCGTACCGGCTCAACCACTTTTTATATGCCTTAGCTTTGTGTTGTGATAGTGGCTTAGACGGCGACATTTTAGCCATTTTTATGAGTTCCTCGTCTAAAAGATTCAAGACCAGTTTGCAATTTTTGTCAGGGTTTATCAAGAAACCCTCAATAGAAATCACTCTTGAGTTCTCATCGACTATGTAACTCATAAAACACGTTGCATTTGTGAGGCTACAAGTCCAATTTTTGTTCGAGCTGTTCCAGTACTCTGGCAGATTGAATCGTTGCCGCAACATCTCTCGCTTATTGATTTCAGTATCACAAATTTCTCTCAAGCAGGTAAGAATCCTTGATCTACTTGTAATTCCAGGATCTTGTGACTCTTTGAGCTCGTTTTTTGCACTTGTAATAATTAGTCTCTCAATGGAAAAAGGTGGCGGAATTCGATATTTCATGTACAGGTTGGCGCATTCGAGGCCTAAATCAAGCCAGTCTTCGATTAGACCAAATTTGACTTCCTCAGTCATGTTGAAACCATGATTGAAACTACAGATGTGTGATTTGGGAAATGTGATTACAAACTCACCCTGTCGCTGATCCATCACGTAGCAGTCAATTCCATTTTCTTTCAAAATTTTAGGGTTGATCATTATGTTAGGTTCCAGCAACAAATCTGGAAAGTTCGCAACACGCGCGTCACCGAGTTTCATTCGAATAAAATTTTGAAACTTTTGAAAATGGCGCTCTGGAATTGAATAGTACGTCTTAGTATCACCAAAATGGTTGTATGAGACAGTGTTAGTAAAAAAGTCAGAGGATTGCCAACTTCGTGTAGTAAAAACCATGCCAATGTCTATTGAGGGTTTGTAAAGATATGGAACATCTTCTTCAATGAAATTAAACATGGATCCTTTGCAAAACGGCAAAACATTCAGATTCCAAGGGTGTAGCGAGTCTTTAGTAGGGCCATGGATATCCTCAATCTGCGGAAATCCGGATCCGTGTATAGCTGTAGAGATGTCTGCACCAAACTCAACTTCCAATAACCGGTCTTTGTTGTCAAATAACTTCCAATACTCTTTTTCAACAAGTTCTTCCGAAATCTTTTTCCGTTCTTTGTCGGTTTTAACTCCAAAAATTTCATCATACACTAAACCAGCTTTGATCTGAAACTGCCGAAGATTGTAGGTGGGTGATTCATGGTATAGGTGAACGCTAGAACTAAGTTTGTCAAGTCCATAGTGCCACGGCCGCTCTTCTTGCTTGTCATTATCAGGAGCCGTTGGCAAGGCTGAGCTAAGCCTAGCTTCACGTGTCCGTATGATGGGCGTACTGCTGCATGACACACTGAACACGTCAGTGAGATGTTTATCACTGTTGCAATTGTATAGAATGGCTACATTGGGATCTAGCGCTTTCAGCTTTTTTATCACTTCAGTCTCAGGCTCTTGGTGAATGTCCAAATCGATACCCTCGCGCTTGATATAAGCATTATAAATTGTTTCACCAGGGAACAGCGTCAGTGTGTCAACATAAGGAAGGAACTCCTTCTGCAAAATACTTATTTCTGGGTCTGTTCTTAACTCCTGAGTGGCTTTTTCGTAACCACCGTTGGTTTCCACAAACTGATCAAACGGGTGCAAAAACTTACTGTAAGTTGACTTGAGCGACGTTGAAAGCGAGGTCATTACCTTCCCACTGTATCCAAGCTCACGGCCGATCTGGGCCCACAGTTTGCGTCTGCACACCTCAAGAAAGCCACCGCGAATATTGACGCACTTGTGCAAATGGTAAATATCGAGTGGGCGACGATCGATGAACGGCAGCTTTACAACAAGCAAACCCTGTTTTCGATGAAAGTAGTATAAATCGCTGATAAAGTTGAGTTTGGCTTGGAAACTACCGTTTGGAGAATTTATGGTCTGCCTTCTAGGTTTGAACCAAAATAGCTGATTTTGTTAGTCATATTAATATATGCAAACATGAAATACAAATGAAAAAAATGCAAAAAATTTGAAAAGAAAAAAAAGAAAAAAACTCACCTCAGAATCAAGAGTGTAGTTGACAGACCACGATGATGGAGGTTTCACTTTAAGAATACCAAATTTCTTTCCCACTGGTGTGATTTTCGAAATATACGCGGCAGGATCTTTGAATTCTTCTTCCGTGGGAGTAAATGTTGGTGCATGAATAAAGCCATTGTGATATTTTGTTTTTTCTTGCTCTGGAGTCATCAAATTTTTCTTGAAAAAAGTGGCCTGAATGTCGAGTGGTGAATTCGTTTTACCTCTGGTTTGAGCATAAAAGAACGGATTAGAATGGTGGTACTGAACTGTGGATGGACTGGCCACAGGCTTTGGCTTGGGCTCAATCACAACGAGCGGCTTTTTCTTTCTAGGAACATGCTGCTTTGGCACAGGTTTGTGCGACAAAGCAGCTGATTTCACTGCGACAACAGGCTGTGACTGATTTTTAGGTTTCGGGCCAGGCTTAGATTTCATTACTTTGCCTGTTGACGTGATATATGGAACTGGAGGTGGGTTGACTGATGCGGTCGCAGCAACGCTCGGCCTTCGACGTTTTCGCTTGAGAGGACGCGTTTGCAAAGGTGTCGGTTTGATAGGAGTGCAATTAGTCTGAGACAGTGGCGAGTTGGCCTTTGCTTTGTTCAAGTCTATCTTGTCGGTATCGGGCGAAATAGTGGTGGTGACGATCGACCGGCTGGATCGCTCATCGAGGGCGACATAATCCGAGTCACGATGTAGCGAGTTTACAGCAACCGAGCGCATAATACGGGATCGATTGCAATTGCGAACGGTATACGAAGCGGCACTTAAGTGCGGGTTTAGAGAAGGGCCAGTATTGAAGAAGAGAAAAGGAGAAGGAAGAGAGAAAGTAAAAGGAATATTGGAAATTTGGAATATTTTCGCCTTTATGATTTGTATTCAGTAATGCTACGATTGAGCCAAATCTTGTTGAAACTTGCAACACCGAAAAATTTTAATTTTGAAAATACTACTACAAAAGTACAAAAATCATAAAATAACATTAAAGAGATGGTTAAAAATACACGCTTAAAACTATAAAGTAAAGTATTGAGGAATACATTGAAACAGCAGCAATAATGGGTTAGTATCAGCAGCAATAATGGGTTAGTATCTTTTGTTGTTTTCAGAGCCGTATGATTCGTTGTCATTTCTAGATCCGTAAGAAGAGCTATTCTTGTTAGAACCGTAAGAGTCATTGTTGCTAGAGCCATAAGAAGATGAGTTCTTGCTAGAGCCATAAGAATCATTGTTACTAGAACCGTAAGACGACGAGTTCTTGTTAGAACCGTACGAGTCAGTGTTAGAGCCATAAGAAGACTTTTTGGATGAACCATAGGAGTTGTCATCGTCGTCTTTGTTGTTTGATCCATAAGAAGAAGACTTTTTAGACGAACCGTAGGAGTTGTCATCATCATTTTTGTTGCTTGATTCGTAAGACGAAGAGTTCTTGTTGGAAGAATCATAAGAAGATGAGTTCTTGGTAGATCCGTAAGAGTCAGTGTTAGAGCCATAAGAAGACTTTTTAGTTGAACCATAGGAGTTGTCATCGTCGTCTTTGTTGCTTGATCCATAAGAAGACTTTTTAGATGAGCCATAGGAGTTGTCATCGTCGTCTTTGTTGCTTGAACCGTAAGACGAAGAGTTCTTGTTAGAACCGTACGAGTCAGTGTTAGAGCCATAAGAAGACTTTTTGGATGAACCATAGGAGTTGTCATCGTCGTCTTTGTTGTTTGATCCATAAGAAGAAGACTTTTTAGACGAACCGTAGGTGTTGTCATCATCCTTCTTGTTGCTTGAACCGTAAGACGAAGAGTTCTTGTTAGAACCGTACGAGTCAGTGTTAGAGCCATAAGAAGACTTTTTGGATGAGCCATAGGAGTTGTCATCGTCATCTTTGTTGCTTGATCCGTAAGAAGACTTTTTGGATGAGCCATAGGAGTTGTCATCGTCATCTTTGTTGTTTGATCCATAAGAAGACTTTTTGGATGATCCATAGGAGTTGTCATCATCATTCTTGTTGCTTGATCCGTAAGACGAAGAGTTCTTGCTGGAAGAATCATAAGAGGATGAGTTCTTAGTAGATCCGTAAGAGTCAGTGTTAGAGCCATAAGAAGACTTTTTAGATGAGCCATAAGAGTTGTCATCGTCATCTTTGTTGCTTGATCCATAAGAAGACTTTTTGGATGAGCCATAAGAGTTGTCATCGTCATCCTTGTTGCTCGATCCATAAGAAGACTTTTTGGATGAGCCATAAGAGTTGTCATCATCATTTTTGTTGCTTGAACCGTAAGACGAAGAGTTCTTGTTGGAAGAATCATAAGAGGATGAGTTCTTGTTAGATCCGTAAGAGTCATTGTTAGATCCATAAGAAGACTTTTTAGTTGAACCATAAGAGTTGTCATCGTCATCCTTGTTACTTAATCCATAGGCAGACGAACTCTTGTTGGAAGAATTTTTGTTAGATCCGTAAGAATCAGTGTTACTAGAACCATAAGAAGACGATTTCTTAGACGAACCGTAAGAATTGTCGTCGTCATTCTTGTTGCTTGATTCATAAGAAGATGATTTCTTGTTAGATCCGTAAGAATCAGTGTTGCTGGAACCGTATGTAGATGACTTTTTAGATGAATCGTAAGAGTTGTCATCGTTCTTGCTTGATCCATAAGATGACGAGTTCTTGTTAGAACTGTAAGAGTCAGTGTTAGAACCATAAGAGGACGAATTCTTGTTAGATCCATAGGAATCATTGTTATTTGATCCATAAGAGGACGAATTCTTGTTAGAGCCATAAGAATCAGTGTTACTAGAACCGTAAGATGAGTTCTTGTTAGATGAGCCATATGTGTTGTCCCGATCATTTTCCTGGTAAGAGGACTTCTTGTCGTAGCTAGAACTATTGTATGACGAGGAGTTGTTTTTCTCTTCCTCGTCGTTGTTTGTTTTGCCAAATCCGAAAACCATTTTGTTAAGTGCTAAGTTGATTCAATTGATTGATTGATTTGATGGAAAAGAATAAGGAGTTAGTTACTATAGAAGTAAAAGTTAAGAAAAAAAAAGATGTAATAGCAAGGCAGCCGGGGAAAACTGATTCAGTATTTATAATGTTGTGCTCAAAGGATATTTTAATTGATTCAAAAATATCAATGCTCCAGGTATGCATTGTCAAGTCGTACCCATTTACAGAAAGCCGCCCTTCTCCCCAAGTTTAGTTTATGTTACTTCCTTAAGCATGGGTGGAAACAGAATAATCAAATAAAAAAACTACAATAAAAACGGCAATTATTTAACTTTGATACTTGCAATTGCCAATTGAAAAAAAAAATAGGCTTCCGGAGAACCCAAAAGAAATGAATTCCAGTTGCTTTTTTTTCTTTTTCTTTTGGCTTTATAAACACCAGACAATTAGGCTGAATCGTGCGATTTATTTTAATTTTTTTGCTATAACATGGCTCGCTTGCTTAAACTTACAGGCGGCATAGGTGCAGGTGTGTGTACTTCGAGTGTTGCCAATGCATCGAATCTTCCTAAAAAGAAACGAAATGCAAAGTTTTATTATTATACCTTACTGGCATTATGTATTTGCCTTGCTAAGCGAGAGTCCCATGGTTGTTAGAACTGGGTCTAGTTTCAGATGATATTGTGTCAGCGTTTGTAGGATGCATTTGAGACTCAATTGGTGATCAGAAACATCAGCTGCTTTGAAGCAACATTGAATAAAACAAAAAAACCCTTGTGGTCAATTAATCTATCAGGCTATTTCATGACACATGGCTTGGAGCCATTGTATGGACAATATTAAAACCGTAGTTTTAGTGGTCCTGCTAGCTTCAACTAGCATTACTTTGTCATGACAGATTATAAATTATTCTCTTGAACAAAGTGGAATCATTTAATAGGACCAGATCAAAGCCAAAGTTTTTAATAGCAAACTAAAAGAATTATGCAAAATCTGCAGCGAAGCGATGTAAACGAGCCCTTTGAAAAGCCCACTTAAGTTGTGGGGCCAAAACATTGCAAGAGTCTTTTTTTTTTTTTGGTTCCATTTGATAAATGAACAAAATCTTACTCAAAGATGACGCAAAGAAACTAAAGTCCTGATTTTAAGAAAACTTTGAATAAAACTCAAGTCGCTGTCTGTTTCTGTATAAACGTCCTTTAAAATAATTGTGTGCTATACAAAAAAGACAAGTCAACAAAAGTTAGTCCTTTTGATGCTGATCTCAGTTAATTTTTAATTTTCCTATTATTCACTTTGATAGAACTGAACTCTTTTTATGAGTTGAAGAAAAACTTGATACCATTATCTTTGCAGAGTATAGGTTTCACTGAAAGAGTAGAGTGATACCATATGGACAAAGTTTTCGTTTCAACTGTCTATATCCTATTGAATGACTGCCCATTTGCACAATTGCATTGTCTAAATGTACCCAATGTTTTACCCTCCTGATTGTGATAGAGTTAACTGGTGCAGACTGAATCAACATGAGAACTTTGTTTTCTAGACAAAAAAAAAACTATAAATTCTTTTTACTCAACACCGATTAGACAGGTTTTTATTTTTCAAATTTGGGATTGAAATTTGTTAGGCTTGGAGAGTTTTTTTTTTGACAAAAAAGTCAATTCCTTCAATTCAAAAAAAATATCTCAACCCCCCTCTCTATTACGCCTTCTAAATAATTGTCCAAACCTAGCACTGATGCCATAATCCACCATAAAAACAAATTTAATCAATTGTCATTTTTGAACAGTTTTCTTTTTAAGATATGAGTGGACTCGTGAAAAACAAAAATTTCTAGTTTAGTTACTGTTTCAGATTATTATTATTTGGGATAGCAACCTTAAGTTGTCAATATTTTAAAAAATCTATGGAGAGACATTTGTTTACATATTTTTACATGTTGAATGTTTCAAATGTTTCTCTGCTACAGTAATACCTTGATATAGGATCCCTCTATAATAGAACTACCTCGCCATAGGAACGATTTTTCATTGTCCAAT
>JAKVQX010000696.1:0-12164 GCA_030463015.1 Geotrichum citri-aurantii
CAAAGTAGCGCTCTCAACGCGCACAAGTAGTATCAGCATTCGATGGCGCCGGATTCCCCATAAATTGCTCCATGTGTCAAGGGAAACCTGACTGACGCTTCGATTTCAAGGACCTCAAAGTGAGTGGTCTTCACTACGCCAAGTGCTCTCTTGAAACAGTTATTTGGAATGCTTCTAAATTTGTCTATGTTTTTGCTTTGGATTGCAAAGTTTCAAATTTCACACCCATATGCAAAAATGGGCTTGACACAGACCAAGAACAGGCTCCGGATAACCATACCGCTCATACCCTTCTTCACTCCGCCAATATATATTAGTAGATTTTTTGATATCATTTTTTAGTATTAAAGCTCCATTGCCAATTTCAAAAGCCTTATTCAAATTTCTCAAATTTGCAACATTTGGCTCATATATAAATTTCACTCTCTTTAAAACATGAAATGGTCTCTTGGCCCAGTTGGTTAAGGCATCGTGCTAATACAACTCCTAGCAGTTAACGCGAGGATCGGCGGTTCGATCCCGCCAGAGACCAATTTTTTTGGTTTCCAAAATTGAATTTTTTAATGTCTAAATTTTTTTTTTTTTTTTTTTTCTCTTGATCATCAATTTGATCTTGAAAAGGGGATTGGTCAAATTTATAAAGAGCCTCAAAACAAATCTTTTTATACTAAAATTATTCAGGCATTGATTTTTAAAGATCTGGAGCGAGATCGTTAGCCAGATCAATTCAATCCAAAAATTATTTGAATTTTCTGCTCAATCAGCTTTTTTTGTTGTTTTGTATTATCGAGACTCTGGAATATGAAATTTGTTTTTTGTTTCTTTTTTTGGGTTGGACCGTTGAAGATCCAGCGGCTTTTGGCAATCAAAGGCCAGTACTGTGACCTCCGCCCCTCTTCTCCAAGTGTCACAATGCAGATTGATGAAATAATTATGGGGATTCAAATCCCGAGAATTTTTAGCTTCGCGACTATCTGTCAAAATTGATATTTGATAGTAGAACTGAGAATTTTTTTTTTTTGTTAATTTTTTACAAGAATTTGTCTAGCAAAAATTTCGTCTATTTTTGAAAAAAAAGGCTCAAAATCAGATATTTTGAAACTACAACTTTGAAGGGCCTGAGTTGAAATTTAAAACAGAATCAGGATAGCTTTTGCCAAAACCAACAGAGGTTCTCCAATGTGCGCCGTCGACGACCACAGTTGTGCCAGAAATGTAGTTTGCAGCAGGGGAAAACAAGAATATTGTGGCATCAGCAATATCTTGAGTTTTTCCAAACTTGTTTAGAGGAATGTTTCTTAGAGATTCTTCCTCAAGCTCCTTGGGCAGTAAACGGTCGAGGCCCTCGGTACCTTGAATAGGACCAGGGCAGATGACGTTAGAGCGGATTCCAAAAGGACCCAGTTCAATTGAAAGATTGTTTGAGAGTGCGTCAACGCCAGCTTTGGCCGCAGCTACGTGAGTTTGGAATGGTACGCCGGCATAGTGCATGCTTGCGGAGATGAAAATATACTGCCCCTTGGTTTTCTTAAGCTCTTCAGAGGTAGCTTTTGCCGTGTTGAATGATCCTATCAAATCAATATCAATGACTGATTTAAAGGCATTTGTGGATAACTGATTAAAAGAGGCTATGAAGTTTCCTGCGGCACCGGCAATCACATAGTCAATGCGGCCAAGTTCACTAACGGTTTGATCAACTGCCTTTTTGAGCGATTCTATGTTTCTGACATCAACGCCGCCAATACCGATGACTTTGGCGCCGTTGCGGAGTTGAGAAATTTCAGCAGCAACATTTTTGGTGACCTCGGGGCGGCGGCCAATGATGGCAACGTTAGCACCCAGAAGGACTAGGGCTTCAGCCTGAACTCTACAGATAGTACCCTAAGAAATAAAAGTCAGTTGTTACCCTTTGATCATATTGTAATACATGTTTTGTAACTAGTTGACAATTTTTGTATCGAAAATAATCAACTTTTTGGAGAAAACTCACAGCCCCACCAGTGATGAATGCCACTTTGCCCTTGAACAAATCGGGTTTCCAGACAGAAGTTTTGAGATAAGATTGATCGAGTGTATTGGGCATGGTAGCTATATTAAATTTATGTGTTTCGTGAAGTAGAATGGAAAAAAAAAGGAAGAAAAAGGAAGAAGGAACTAAATAAATTTATAGATTTTTTTTTTTTTGATCTGTTTTTACCCCAGTTTGATTTAGTGAGATTTTTGACAGGCCTCTTTTTTTTTTTTGGAACATTTTTGAATTTTATTTTAGTTTTCTTAACTGATCACCGTTATCAATTTTATTAATTTTATTAAAGTTTAATTTTTTAATTTTTGTCATAATTTATTTTTTTTATTTTTGTTGGTTGTTGTTATTTTTCTTGGTTTTGTTTGAATAAAAAGGCTGCTTATGCAAGAGGGGTTGGGACCAAAAGCCTCGGTTGAAATCACGATCTTTATCGGGAAATCGACAGACCTACTTGGACCGTGATATACGCGAGGATCCATTGTACAAGTAGAAAAGAACTTATTCCATTTCTTTATTTCTCTTAGACTTTGGGGGAAAAGCCGAAAGCTTCTCAGGTCCTCAATTTTACAGTTAATTCAGAGCATGATACAAAACTATGCACACAAAGAAATATAACAAAATATTTTCAAGTGAACAGAATGGTTTGTTTTTTTCTCTTTTTAATTAAATGAGTCCTCCTAACCCAGCCATCGAAATACACACCAGTTTTTCGACATGTCTCTGCGCATCAACTTTTAAATGAGTGTGTCACAAAATTTCTTTACTTTTCAACCACACAACATTAATTAAAAAACAAATCGGGTTTGATTAGAATCTTCAGTTGCCAACTATTCCGTGCTTTTTTTTAATTTTTGGGAATTTTGACCCTTTGTTGAAGTTCCGGTTGGATCTAACTTATTGAGCATCTTACAACGAGTCTCCGCAATTCTAGCAGCCTTTGCAACTTCATCATTAGGGTTTTGCGACACTTCTTTCCTAATGATTTTGTCACGGGCTTAGGAGGGGTTCTCGGGCATTTCTCGGATTGTTCTTCAGGGAGTTCCTAAAAGGCTTTGTCACCAATACTGGCCACAATCTTGACAAATTCCAGCCAGTGATAAGTTTTTACACCAATTTATCTTGCTTAATATAGTTTATCATGAACGAGGTCTTACCTAGTTGTTTGGAATTGTCAATTACACTTAGCTTGCTAAGCTCTTTGCGGTTTTCATCCTCTGAAGGCTAAATTTGGCATCGTCAAGAGGCTGAAGAAGATTGGAAGCGTGAAGAACTAAGTAATTGATATGGAAGTCATAAATTAAGCACTCAAATAAATTATGTGAGTCTTATGACTTCTGTGGTTGCCAACAACAAGAAGTCTTCTCTCTCTCCCTCTTTTGCTAGCTTTTTCTTGGTTACAAAGACCGTTTTAATCACTCAAAGGCCATCTGGTCAGTTTTCAAGCTCTTATCAGATTCTGTATAGTTTTACGTTTTAAAAAAGTTCAAATTTTTGGGAAAATGTTGCTGTTGAAAAGTTTTTCCTTAAAATTGAAAAAAAGACTCAGGGATTGCCGGATCCATTCAAGTAAAATAATCCAATAACACCGGTCAGAGTCCCTAATTATCGTTTTCTTTTATTTCGAGCTCCTCAATAACAAGATCAATGTGATCTTCACCTTTTAGTCTCCCAGTTTTGACTTTGTTGTAACAGTTCTCCGGTTTGGTCTCTTTGATTTTCAGTACATCCATCGTGGAAAAAAAAAACAGTATAATTAATTGTCGTAGTCCCGTTTAATTAAAAATAATCAATCTTCACATCTCTCAAAGTTTCAAAATCCAGATTTTTGGCGTTAAAAATCTTTTTTTTTAATACCGATGTGATTCGTGTGGCCAATTTTTGGCAATCCGATCTGCAAAGTCTTTTATCTGTTTATGCGTAGGAAGCCAATAAATGGTCTCATAAGTAAATACCTTGTTATAGAGAGATCTTTCCTGGATTGGCAAAAGCTTTCACATATGTATGTTTGAGACTTTTTTAATGTCTTCGATGCCGTAAAGGTGTGTCAGAAGGGGTAAGTGTCAAAATCTTTTAGACACAAGCACAAAAAATTGTACATTCAATGGCGCCAGATTTCAATTATTCCAATTGTCAAGGGGTACCTATAACACAAGAAACCCGGTAGGTCAATATAAAAGATTGACAATCAGTAAACTCTTGACAAGCTGCTCTAATCAAGCTTCGGGGAAACTTGTCTTATTTTACGGGATGCAAAGGGTATTTTTAAGAAAGTGTTCAATTGGTTTCAGCTGGACACATTTGCAGTTGTGATTTTGCTTAGTAAAAGATCTCATTACAGGGTTAACATAATTAAGTATTAGGCACTTCTATTAAAGTGTAATTGCTTCATTATCTGGCTGGGAATATCTCAGTAAACCCACCAAGTCTGTCTTTAAAACATTTGCTTTTTTTTTGCTCTACAAAAAACTTCAAAAGTGTGCTCTTGGTCTTAGATTTCGACAGCGATTGTCAAACAGTAACTTAAAACTTTTCTGAGTCTGTCGTCTGTTTAAGCCAGATTTTAGTAGTGTAAGCTTCCTAAAAGCTTCTTTCTTCCTCTATAGATGCCGCCCGCGTTTGTGTTTGTGGATGTGCAAAAATCCTAGCTTACCACCATTTTTAAACTCAGTGTGGTATTCTGAGACTCATCCATGAAAATCAGTAACACATTGCTCAGTTTGGGAGAGATTCTGTCGACATCTCAATCTCTTGCGTAAATAGGATGAAATCAATAAAATCCATCACGTGAACACCTGCATTCCAGATCTCATCATACTGAGGGCTTGTGGAAATTAAAAATTTTAACTCATATGGTACCATCCTAATTGTCCTTTTTTTGTTTAAACTTTTTTTGTTTTTAAACAATCAAGAGATACTCGACCTGACACACTGTATTGATGACCATGGTGGATTTCCCTTGATACATAGACTAGGTTCGAGGATAAATTAGCTTCATTGAAGTGAAATGAAAGGCATATTGATTGGCGTAGCCCCGCTAAAAAATTCATTATCTGTTAAATTTTTGTCAATTTTGTATAATCTTTGAATAGTTTTCTGGAAAACATCCTAAAATTACTAGCAATTAAAAATAACAATTAGAGATTTTCAACTTATTTGTTATTTTTTTGCTCTGGTCACAAGTTCTATCGCAAATTTCAGTGACAAGCTATTGAGGATTTTGTGACCTAACCCTGGTTTGTAATTTTCAAACCACCCCATACGGTGAAGACCAAAAAAAAAAACTGTGTGCGATTTAAACCAACGAAAACCCAACCAGTCTACGTGCACTTTAATAGCACGCACCATTTGGTCCCTTCTGCAAAAATTTTAATACCATATACTCATCTACATGTGTTGCTAAAAAAAAACGACAGAGAATGGACACTAGCCGCGTAGTATTCTTGGTGCTTCTGTTTTTCTTCATCTTTTTCACGCCAGCAGGTAACGCACCGCATCTGTCATCGTCTGATGAACTTTTTACGCTAAAAGACTACCTGGAATTGCAGCGCAACTACACTGAGCTACTCAAAAATTCGGTGTACGAACCAGGCTTAGTTTTGAGCAAGCCGTTTTTGCCGCAGGAGATTCTCAATTCGAGCCAAAAGGTGTGGTCTTTGGAATCAACCGATAAACTGATTCTGGACAATGATGAGCGCATGGGATTAATGCGCTCCAATGAGCTCTTGTATTTCAAGAATGTGTCGGGTATCTATGAGGGTTTGTGGAACCAGTATCTATTTGAAAACAAGATAGAACCTATTATATTGGAGGTTTCAGATCCTTTCAAACACTCAAGTGAACTTTCATCGTCACTACTGGTTCAGGCAGATAACGACACTCTCACAAAGGAAGCCGCGATAATCAAGGACTACTCTAGGGGCAATTTAACTGAAGATTCCGGTAAGATCTCTTTTACCATTAACGAAATTGCATCTAGGAACCATAAACAAGCGAATGTGACACTTGTTGAGATGACTGTCTCGGTCTTTGATAAAATTGACTCGTCGCGTTTTTCGTTCGACATGGCTGGCTTTCATATTAAGCCAACAGGAAACATTGTACTGTCAACAGCGTCGCTTAAATACTCTGGATTGCATGTTCTTCCGCATCTGTTACCGGACAAACAATACTTTAATGAGGCCAGACTGCTCATGGTCAGATATCTCAATTCTACAATGAACCTATACGAAACAGACCTCAACTACGACGCATTTGAAGAAGCCGAGCTTTATGCTAAGGACTGCGAGTACATCATGTATGGCCATGTGCATTCAGTTCCCTTCACGAAACAACAATTAATTGACACAGAATCAGAGCTATTGCATCCTATGGGCCGGCCAACACCAAAATTACCAGCCTTGAAAATTAGCGGGATGCTCTATTCGCCAGACTGTGCCATCACAATCCAGTTTACCGACGTTAAGGGCGAAAAGTACGAGACTTACTGGAGTCGCTTACGAGTTATTTTAGTTTACAGTATTGTGCTTTTGTTTTTGCAAACGGTTCTTTTGGCCAAGCAGATGAAAGATACAAACACGCCATCGCTGTTGTCCAAGGTCAGTTTCCAGTCAGTGATAATGCTTATTATTGTGGATGGCACGATCTGGACAGCATCTTTTGTGTCTTCGTTTGTTGAGGAACTTTCTCTACCGTTCATTGCTGTGTCATTCCTGTCATTTGCGCTGACGTCCATGCATGAGATGCGATACATGGTTGAGATCTACCGAGCGCAGTTGCCGGAAAGCGCGGTTGACGCCCAAGTCCGCGATGTGATCCAAGCGAATACTAACAACACTGTTGGTGGCGCATTGTTTGCCAACTCTGACGGCTCTTTCATCAGCACACCACGCCAGCATCAAGAGCCTGAACTGCTGCCGCTACCCGTGACCACAGCGCAGCCACAGGCAGCTGTCCCTGAGTCGCAGCAAAGCGAGAGGGCCCTTGCTGGATCTCTCTACACTCGTGTTTATTTCTTTCTTGTTGCGTTTATCATTTTCTCGCTTATCGTGTCATCTTGGCCTGCGCCGTTCCGCACTATCTACGAGTATATTGTCATCTTTGTGCTCTACTCGCTCTGGGTTCCGCAGATCTACCGCAATGTCACTCGTGGCTACCGCAAGTCCTTCCTGTGGTCATTCGTCGTTGGAACTAGTATAATCCGATTGCTACCGTTCTACTATTTATTTTCTGTCAAAACAAACATTCTCTCGCACCACACTGATGGCTCGTTTGTAATACTAATTACCGGCTGGGTGTGGTTCCAAGTGTTTTTATTGTTTGTGCAGTCGTTTTGGGGCCCGCGCGTGTTCATCCCGAACGGCATACTGCCGAAGCTATACGATTACCATCCAGTTCTCTATTACAGCGATTCTGGCGACGACGAGTCTGACCTGCAAAACTTGATTAACACATCGGGCCAGCAGCATATCCCGACTAGCAAACCCCCAAAGACGGGCAAAAAGCAAAAAGATGATGAAGACGGAGATCCTAGGGGCGTCAAGCGGCCGTGCGCAGACTGCGCTATTTGCATGATGCCGGTTGAGCTTGTGCTCGTGCCACGGAAACTGTTGATGGCATCTTCCAACTCTCTCGTCTCATCGGCGAGCCTGATTCTTGCCCGTCGCCGGTACATGGTTACACCGTGTCAGCATGTGTTCCACACGAGCTGCATGGAACAGTGGATGCGATCACGGCTTCAGTGTCCCATTTGTCGAAACCCACTTCCCTCACTATAGACACATTTTATATGACACTTAAAACATAACATTTAGTCACGCTTAAATTACATCTACATTTTTTTTTTGTCAATACCAACATTTTACTACAGAGCGAGTTAAATTCTTCGCATGAAAACAAGTAACACAGAACTTTCCCAAGAATTATCAATACATTAAATTACAGAATACAATAAACAAATGTGTTTATTTCTTGGCGGTGATTCTCTTAAGGTAGAAAGCAAGCTCCTCACCCTCCAGAATGTAACCGTCGACACGACCGCTCTGGCCGGGTCTGGAAGAGACAGCAGCGTAAAGACGACCAGCACCGAACTGGGCGTCAATGGCAGACTCGACCTTGGCGTTGGGGGCACGGGCGTCAATCTTGCGCTGAGCCTTGTTGGATCTCTGAACGGGCTCGGCCTCCTCAACCTTCTTACCCTTCTTCTTGCCGACAACAACACCGTAGTGAGTCTCGAACCATTGACGGAAGGGGGTGGCATCGATCTGAACAATAGCAGCCTTGGTAAGGGTGTTGGTTCTGATCAACTCGTTGTTAGAGGGGTGAAAAGCAACGTTAACAACACGGGTCTTGCGGGTAACGCCCTCAGAGCCCCAAGAGAAGTTACCGGTCTCGACACGGAGAGCACGGAACTTCTGGTTGCCACCGCGGGTGCGGACAGAGTGGATTCTCTTGGGTCCGATACGAGTGTTAGCAGCCTGACGGCCCAACTCAAACTTTCTCTTCTTTCTGTATTGAGCGCGCTTGGCACCAGTGTGCGAACGCTTGTGGCGTGAATCACGAGAAATACCCATTTTGAACTAAACTGTGGACCTCTAGGGAGAGGTTGTGTTAGAATATCGGTTTTAAAAAAGAGTGATGCTGAAAGTGATGATGGTGATGAAAGTGATTGGGACATGAAATTTTGTGAAAAGAAAATTCATGAAAACATTCGAAGCTCCGACCCCCCATTTATCTGTCGTAATTGTCCGTCGGGTTTTAATTGGCCCTACCGTCAAAAAAAAAAAGTCACTGATTCCAAGACGTCTGTCTTCTTCAAAACAAAAAAAAGATAAAAGCTGAGTCAAAAATCAATAGTCGAAAGATTTTAGTCGCACTCAAAACTAACCGTTTTCAAACCGTGTGTCGATATCACGGCCAAAAACATTATGTACAAAAATTTGGCATTTCCGTCAATCTAATAATCATCATAATCATCACCATTACCACAGCATGTCACATATGTAAAGGAACATCAATAGTTTCTTACCTTGTCGGATTGTTGTCGTTAAAAGGCTGCTTCAAAAGAGAAAAAAAAAAAAAAAAAAAAGAGAGGAGGGAAAACGGGAATTTTTTTTCTCTCTGTTGCCAACACAAATTTTTTTTTTTTTCACCCAAAGCCAAATCTCGTTTCCACATGAATTCTTTCACACTTACAATTTGTATGGTGCTATAAAATTTAGGTTTAGGGCTTGTTTGTTTGTAAATTATTATGTAAGTCAAAGAAAAGTTGACATGAATTTACAGGTGTTATGAGAAATATTCAGTCTCAAATATACTTGGGTGCCTATTTAAGAAACTAATTAGGGCACAACCCTAAGTTACAAAAAACACCAAGCTTGACTACAACAGCACAAAAATAAGATATTTCTATGCAAAAGGCAGACTCCAAAAATTGGAACAAATTATGGATAAAACCTGAAGTTTGTGTAATTTGTTTATTAGTGCACATTCAGATTCGACTATTGGGGGGAAAAAATAAAAACTCTTCTGGATAGTAGAGACGTTGGAAGAGACAACTAAGAAGAAAGATAAAAAAAGAGACATAAATATATGGTTCAACATTCAGTAGAATGAGAGTATTCACTGTTATTATTGGAACTAATTTATGAGCCTAAATTCAATGTCGTGTGTTGGTGCACAAGGTTTTTTTTATTTCATAAAAACTGTTTCTTATTTTTTAAACGTTTTTTTTTTTTTTTTTTTTTTTTGGCAATCTGTAGTATTCACGTCTATTATGCATGCTACTGTATGTAAACAGAATAAACTTACTGGTAGACAACTTGCGCATAGGCAACGCCTGGGATAAAGAAACGCGTCAGCAGGTCTAGATGAAAATTGCATACAAAATTGGACAAAACTTTCTTATTGGCAAAAAGTAAATGTTATTTTTCCCTCTCCCACAGAAAAATTGCTAAATCTAATGAAAGAACCTTTTTTTTTTTTGACCCTCATTACAAATTTTCCATTGTAAGCTCTGGTCATTATGGTCAAACGACATTCCATTACAAACCGTCAGCGATTAGCCCTTCGTGCCCACTGTAAACTAAAGCCTCACTTAACTGGGAGTCAACTACAGAAGTGGTTTGAAGAAAAATATAACCAGAAGATAACACTGTCTTCTATCTCACGGATAACTTCTTCTAAATATGACTGGGTGGATACTGCAAAAGATCACCAACTAGACGCCAAAAAAAAACGCACAGAAAACTGGCCAAAGCTTGAGGAGGCTTTATATGAGTGGATATTGCTGAAAGAGACTGAAGTTTTATCTCAAGAGCTTATACGGGAGAAAGCACGTCAATTTTGGCCATCTATTTATCCTGGAAAAGACGCGCCTCTTTTCAGCAATGGCTGGCTCTACGGCTTTCAAAGTCGCCGAAATATTCGGTCAAACTCACGTCATGGCGAAGCAGGCAACATTTCTATAGATTCAGACAGGGAAATGATTAGGGTTCATGAAATGATCAGCCAATATTCATCGAAGGATATCTTCAACTGTGACGAAACTGGTCTTTGCTGGAGGTCAATTCCTGATCAAAGTCTTTTAACCAATTCAGTTTCTGGGCAAAAGAATAATACGTCTCGAATCACACTTCATTTTTGTACAAATTCTGATGGCTCTGAACGACTCCCTTTATGGATTATCGGTACTGGAGTGAAACCACGGTCTTTTAAAAAAGAGAATGTCAATCTTGAGAGATTAGGTTGCCATTGGAGGCATAATAAAAATGCCACTATGACAGTAAAGATCTTTGAAGAATGGCTTTATTGGTTCAACGAGGAAATGACTGGAAGAAAAGTCCTTCTTCTTATGGACAATTTCTCTGCTCATATATCAGTTGTTAGAGAAATCTCTCCACGGCTTCAAAATGTTTCAGTTGCATGGCTACCAGCTAATTCAACACTAAAATATCAGCCACTTGATCAAGGGATCATTCATACATGGAAAGCACACTGGAAATGTTCGTGGGTTCTTTATATGATAAAAGAATTTGACAGTGGCAATGACCCTATAGCCACTATGACAATTCTAAAGGCTATACGGTGGGCAATTCGAGCTTGGAATATTCAACTTTCTGGGGAAACTATTGAAAACTGCTTTAAAAATGCCTTAGCTGGCCAAAATAATGCAAATCTGGTTGAAACTAAAGTTCTTCAGGAGCTTCAAGCAGGACTCGATCAGCTGGCGATGTCTAACATTAAAGAAGTCATGGAGATAGATCAATTCCTGAATCCAGCCGTTGAGAAGGTTACAGATAACCTTGAGGGTCTGGATAGCATTGTTTTAGATCATGTTAGTGCCCAATGCTCTGAATCTGACGATGAGAATGATGATGATGATAATTGCGATGATAATGTTGGTGACGATGATGGCGATAATGTTGATGGTAGTTTTGGTGGTGATAAGCCTATTGAAGATGATCCGAATATCTCTTTAGATAAGGCTTTAGAGGCGATTTACACGATTATATCATTTGAAGAACGGCAGAATGCATGGGACCCTTCCTTTTTGAACAACCTTATGCAATATAGGCAACGTTTGATTACGAGAAAAGGAAAGAAATAACTGATCGTAGAGATTTTTTCATATTAGGGTGTGTAAATAGCTACTGCGCTGTTTCAAAAATTTGTGATATGTATACAACGTCATAATTTAGATAAAGTAATGGTGACGGAAAACTGTTTTTTTTTTTCTTATAACCAAGTAAGACTGTATCACTAATTTCATGTATTCTAAAATATCACACAAATATCCATAGCAAAGTGAATATTAACTAAACAATTGTCCCACTCATTACTTGTATGAGTATAGAAATACTGGTCATTCAAAGCAAAGCTAGTAACAGGTTTTAGTTGCTCGATTGGAACATTATCAATTGTGACTGATTTAGAATATATAGGCTTGTTCCATTTGTTGGGCCTTACCTTTTGTTGGGCCATTTTTTTTTTTGACAACTTCAATCGTGAACAAAATAAAACACATTATTTCCAACCCCAGATATAAAGATAGAAATAAAAAAAAGTTGATATATATTAGTATTTAGGTGAATTTATATTTAAAAGAAAAAAAATTGATTTCATTTTTAGATTAGATCTATGG
>JAKVQX010000697.1:0-12122 GCA_030463015.1 Geotrichum citri-aurantii
ATGTTTTTGAATTAATGTCTTCTTTGTATATCTTTTGTTATTATGTTTTTTGTATGTATAACTTTTTGATGTAAGGACAATAAACTGATTTTCTATCTATCTATCGAGCTTTTCAAGTCATGGCCACGGTTCAAGGCATCATAGTTGCTGAACTGCGGGAGAGTTTTTTTTTTTTTTTTTCAATAATCACATTCTTTTTAAAAATGTAACATAGTCGGTGTCAGATTTAAAAAAAATTACATCACGATATTCTATCAAATCCTTCTTTTAAAAAAAGGAACAGACCATAATGAAAAAAAAGTACTTTATAATAATATTTGTGGCACTTGAATTGTTTGTGCCCACTAATTTCAAAAATGAGTTGAAAAACTTTTCAATGTCAAGTTGCCACAAGAAAACGGTGAGCAACACGGCTGAATCTGGATGATGAAGTCTAGTGGTCAAACACCATTTAATTTTTTTAAAAAATTTCAGAAACTTTTCCATAAAGAGAAATTTAAACGATTTACCATCACAATGCGAAAAAGATAACCCGTGTAACTAAAATACTATTTTAGACTACTGGTATCACTGATATATCTGTATCCCGCGGCTTTCAACGGAAAGGTCCCCATCTTAGATTTTCTTTTGGAAAATTTTTGCAAACATTTTTTTATCAGGGCGCCGTGCCGCCGGCACTTTAACAAAACTTCCGGCGGCCCCAGAAAAGATTGTGCAGCTACACGATACTCTTTTTTTTTTTCTTCTTTTCTCGAAGTTAAACTGGTTTAGATTTTGCGATAAAAGAGCATCAGTAAAATTAGATCTTTTTTTAAATACTTTTTTTTTATTTAATTGCCGATTCAAGTTCAACGAATTAAAGCATTTGGAATGCAAAACAAGATTATCACACCAGTGCTGGCTTTTTTTTTTTTTTTTTTTTTTTTTTTTTTTTTGCCAAGACGTGCCGCAGAATTAAAGCACTATTTCTGACTCTTTTTTTTTTTTTTCTAAACCGGATTGTTTGGCAAGTAAAATTTTTTAATTTTTTTTTTTTTCTCTGGGCTGATTAAACCATGTTTTTTTTTTTGCTGGTTTCCAAAATCTGATTAAGTACAAGCATAAGGCTGTAGCTATACTTAATCCTAAGCTCTAATTTCTTTATTTATTGGCTCTTGTTTTGAAAATAGATGGGTGGGTATCGTGATTTTCTTAGCTGAAGACCGAGTTGAACGTCGTTTTGCCGCATGTCTACATGGAAATACACGCCTACAATTTAACATACATTTTTTCTCTTTTTTTTTTCTACAACAATTAATTCACACGGATCATTGTTCCACAACTATTCGCTTGGATCTGATTTTGTGACGAAAAGATCTGTCAAATTGGAATATAGGTTTTGTAATTTATAGTGTGTTTAAATCAAAAATCTTAACCGAACTTTCCGAAAACCGTTTTCTTTCAAATTTTTTAAAAAGTGAATTAGAAAATAGACAAACCGATGATGCCCAATCGCAGCTCGTTTAAAACGAAAACAATATTAAAAGAAAAAAACAAACAAACCACAACCAAAAAAAGCAACAAAGTGTAGGAGGAAAATGTTGGAAATGGTTGAAACTGGTTGAAAATGGATAAAACTAGCAGATTTCGAAGCCGGTCAGATAGTTGACATTTATATCATCCTTCTCTTGATTTATACCACAAACGGCACTTAAAAAGTCATCTACTTTCTGGCTATTGTCGCAGTTGCTCTGAATTCGGGCAATTTCTTTTTTTTTAAGTTTGTGGGTTTTTTGCTTAGTTCAGTAACTATAGAGATAAACAGAAAAAGAAAAAACAAATTAGTCTTTTCTCACAAAAAAAAAAATTTATTGAAAAGTTTCAATCTGTCGGATCATAAATACATTTGCTTATCGCTCTTTTTCAAAAATTTTTTTTTTTCTCATCTGAATTATAAACGGTTATCATCACCATCATCAACCACATCCCGCTAATTGTAATTTTTAAAAAAAATCAATATGTCTAATTCTGTTGGAATCCCAGTTGTCGATATCACTGAATTCAACCAGGCCACTGCCGACGCGCTCCTTGAAGCTGCTTCCACCATGGGCTTTGTCATGATCGAGGGCTCTGGCTTCACTAAGAAAGAGGTCGACGACGCTTTCCAGCTCTCTGCTGATTTCTTCAACACTTCTTCCGAGGAGAAAAACTCTGTCCCTATCACCGAGGGAAACCATGGTTATTCGTCCATGAACCTGGAGGTGCTCGACCCCGAGAACCAAACCAAGGGTGACCCTAAAGAGGCTTTTAACATTACCCAGTCCCCTGACGGTAGCCTCGGTGATATGCCCCTGCCGCCATTCCTCGAGCAAAACAAGGATCAGGCACTTGCCATGTGGCGTAAGTGTCATGAGACTGGCATGCGCATTTTACGTCTGCTTGCACTCGGCCTCAAGGTAGACGAGGCTGAGGGCGGCGTCAACTGGTTTTCTGACCGCCACGCCGTTGACAAGCCCTCTGGCTCTGTGCTACGCTTTCTCTTCTACCCTGGTCAAACCAAGGAAGATCCTGAAACCATTATTCGCGCAGGTGCTCATACTGATTACGGCACTTTGACTTTGCTTTTCCAGAAAGAGGGTGAAGACGGCCTTGAAGTGCTTTCCCCCATTACAAAGCAATGGACTCCAGTCACCTTTGTGCCCTCCAAAGATCCTGAGAACTATGCTCCCCCGCTTGTTGTAAACATTGCTGACCTGCTGTCGTTCTGGTCCGCTGGAATCCTGAAGTCAAGCATCCATAGAGTCAAGTTCCCCGAGTACCTGCAGAAGACTGGTAAGGACAGATACTCTACAGTGTTTTTTCTGCACCCCCAGCACACAGCGCTTTTAGAGCCCATCCCCAGTGAAATTGTCGCAAACGTCACCAACCGAGGCCCCTCCGCGCAGAAGGACGGCAAGTACATCACTGCGCAGGAGCACTTGAATAAACGTTTGGCTGCCACTTACGGTTGGAAAAAATAGAAAAAAAAAAAAGTAAAAAACCCCGTAATGAATTGATGATTTTAATTTTAGTTTGATTAAAAAATAAGTCTATGGAATAAATATGCACCTGTTTTTTTTTTTTTTGTCTTTTGTATTTTACACATTAAAAGGGCACACCTTCTAACTGTTTCACCCACTTCATGGTCTGCTCCATAAACATCAGCGTCAGGACTGTGTGGGGTCCGATTCTCAAAAGATGAGGAATAAAGCCCTTGTAAAGCGCCAAAGGGCCTTCGATCGACACAGTCTTGATCAGACAGTCAATTGGGTTCTTGTACAGGTTGCCCTTCTGATTGTACATTCTTGTCATCAGCACATCCCAAGGGTTCATGACGACGCAGACACCCAAGCCACTAGCGGCAGATGCAATCAGATGACGCTTGGGGCCATCCTCAACAATATCATATTGGTCAATGATGCTCTTTGCATAGTTGTAAATGGGTAGTTGCACACTGGATCCCGCACCTGTACGTAGAATAGCGGCATCAACACCACGGTATAGACCTTTAAAACCTTCGACCTTGTAAATAGTCGATAGACCGTGAATCAAGTTGCGGTAGTGTGTCTGGGCGCCAATCTTGAAAACGGGAGAATAAGACTGCATTCTTGTCTTTACAAGGTAAAAGGGCGAGCCGGTAATAGCACCCATAATACCGCTTCCTGCACCTGCAATAATATTGAGAGAAAACTGCTGGTCTTTCTCAGTGTACCCGAAAAAACCATTTAGGGTGTGTCTGAACGGCTCGTAGAATCCAAGACGGCATCCGTTAAGTCCCAATTGGTAAACATAGGCAGAAATCAGACCGCGCTGGATTCCCCGCACTCCCTCATGCTTAAGAATAGTTCCCAGGCCTTGAAACAGACCGGTATAGACCTTTTTAACTTGTCCCTTAGCCGCAAGTTCACCCTGTAGCTGCATTCTAGAAAAAAAAAAAAAAGAAGAAGGTTAGGCGGTTTGCCCATATTTGTTGTATAATTCAGCAATTGAGCAGGGTTGACGAACTTACCTTGTTTTGATGAGTTCAATCGGGTTTGTCACGGTGACAGCACCACACGCGGCGACACCTCCGGCAATGAAACCACCAAAATTACTGATAGTCTTAGGAGGAGCTGATTCCTTAGCTGGTGTAGACATGATTCTTTAGTTTTCTTAATGCTTGATAGTTCAAAGGGATCACGTTGTGACTGTTTGAAAATGGTGTAGGTAACGTCTCGAGCGACAAAGTAGAAACTGGCACAATAGAATAGCCTTAAATTAGTGATAGCACAGAAACCCCCCACAACAGACAGTAGACAGTAATTAAAAGACGACAAATGAAAAAAAAATAAGAACTAAAGAGAGTAGAAGAAGAAGAAGAAAAAAAAAAGTTAAAGAAAAGGAACTGGTTCGAGAGATTTAAAATAAATTTCAGTTTTCCGCGTTTTCACAAATTTCACCTTTTTTCGGTCATTTTGCTCTAATCGGGGCGAAAGCGGTTGTCTGAGCCCCTACCCTGTATGTTTTCTAAAACGCCGATAGCTTTTGTGTGATACAGAACACAGTCTGTCGGAGAGCATTTTTGCCGAACGTGAAAAAAAATTGTTCCGTACAATTGCGCTTCAGTCATTCATATCAAAATTAAAAAGAGTCAAGTTTTGAACGTGTTGGTTCGGCAGCCAGCTTCTGTTAATGCCGATTTCCCTCCCCCTCCCTGTAAAAAGTTTTGACTTTTTTAAGCTTTGCATCAATGTAAGCTTAGCGTTTTCAAGTCATAACTGTCAAATAATATTTGATTGGTCAACACACTTTGGGACATAAACAAACTTTAAAATATAAGTTATATATGTCAAGTACTAAGCTTTTTTTAATTGTCTTGTTGCAACTTTTTTCTAGTTTTAACCTCCCGTCACTTCACGACCTCCTTCAACTGGCCTTAATCATCCCCTACACCACTCAGGTTAATTGTCACAATGGGGAAAAGCGCATCGGGCAATAGAGCAGTCTCTGCTAGAAAGTCTACTTCTAGTATCAAGTCTACTGCTACATCTACTGCTGTGAGCTCTTCCGATAATGCCAGCGCAGACGACAGTGTCACTTCTATTCCAGCTTTAGAACCCTTCAAAATCGCCAATGCCAACAACAGCACATCGGCAACGGCTTTACCTGCGTCAACCGGAAAGGCGACGAACAGATATAGTTTTTACCATCATCAGAATTTCACTTACGCTGCGCTTTACTCACTGGTTCTGTTCGGCTTCATATATCTGGCCCTTTCCAGAGGCTCTCTGATCGAAGATCCCGTAATGGCCATGATTCAGTCCATCCCCATCATCATACTGATTCAACTGTGTTACTGTCTGTCCGGTGGCCTGGATGCTGAAGTAATCCATGTGTACAACCGCAAGATCAACAAAGATTCCGCTACCTCCGCGCCAGTCGCGAAGAAAAGCAAGAAATCTGTATCATTGAAATCGAGTTTTTCACAAGCTGTGCTGGCAACTGTACTAAGTCTGCTTATGTCTGTACTTGTATTTGGTTTGCTGATTCTGTTCGGCGCGCCTACCTCTTCCCTTGTCTATGAAACATTTCTATGTGCTGTGCACATTTCAATCCTGTCCGTACAACCTCTCGTTTTTGTGTACAACTTGGACTCGAACATTTGGAAAGACATTATTTCGGCCAACCTTCCTTTAAATGGCGTCTACGGTGCGTCTGTGGGAACTTGGGTCGGCGCGTGGCTTGGTGCAATCCCCATCCCACTCGACTGGGACCGCCCCTGGCAGCAATGGCCTATCACAATTCTTGTGGGAAGCTACGTCGGTACTGCCATTGGAACGCTCGTTGGAGCTTTGTACAGAAAGCTTCGTAAATAAAATTAGGCCAATAAAAGAAATTCTAGGAAACAATTCACAAAGGTTCCAATTATAAGAGAAAAAGAGACTTTTACTTACAAACTATAGGTTGTACGTGTCAACAAACAAACAAATCCATTAAAAAAGAAAAGAAAAAAAAAAAACTATTCGCACAATCTTTCAACTGATTTTAAAAATATTTGGATCATTTTGTCAATCATGTCTTCGGGAAGGTTGCTTTCTCCCCAGGAGAATCCAAGCATAAGACCTTCGCCTTTAAATGAAATTGTACTCAGCGAAAAGGGGCCACCCTCAGACGACGCGCTCTGAACAAATCCTAGATTCTCAATTGACCAGGTTTCTTTGCTACTGGAAGCAGGCTTGTCAGCGACAATGCTAGACAGCTCAAACGTGTGTAATCGCGAGCGGCCTGTTTTTTGGAGAAAATAATTCCGTATACTAGACGCGTAGCGTAGTAAACCGGGATTAAGGTCTTGGTCTCCACGAGCAATCTCAGATTGCAGTGTGGTTTTCACTGTCCGTGCAGTCTCCCAGAGCCAGTCGTCGCCGTTTTCAAGACCACGGCGGTGTATGGTCATATCGTGGCTGCATGCGTAGTCACCTATTGTTTCCGCAGTGACGCCTGTGTTTGGGCCTGCTAGCGGCCTCAAGTTGCGTGCAAGTGCAAAACAGAGATTTTGGTAGGGCCGGCCTGCACAATCTAGTCCACCACAGTCTCCAGATTTAATTATACGTTCACCAGCTGGGATGGATTTTGACACAGCAGAAAGAAGTAACGTTGCAACTAGGCAAGTGATAGAAGTGTCTTGCAAGCGGCAAGCTTGTTGCAGCTTGCGCATTTGATCTGCTGGAACTTGAACGCGCTTCAGGCGTGTTTTAATGTGGTGTGGTGCTGGGAGATGAGCGTTGGGGAGGGGTGGTCCAGTCCAACAGTCTTTCTTAGGGCTAATTAAACCAAACTCTGAAGCAGCGTTTTTGCATAAAAACCCAATTGAAAGTGGCATCTTGAGTAGACTTTCTAGTGATCTAGGCAAAGCCAGTGAGTGTTTTGGAATTGTCACGATATTGTTGCTTGTTACTTTATCGCTATTGAAAGTGAATGAAGTGTATGCCATTGAAGCCTTGCTCAATAGGATTTCATTGAGTGCATCGAAAAGAGAAGTTATGAAGATTCTTCCACCCACTCCGTCACTGATAGAGTGATGGAAATAAAAGGCCACCTCCCATTTGGTGATATCATTATTGAAGAGAGTTCTTTCTGAAGCATCACTGAGCTTGCGTGCATCGTGGCTGTTAATGATTTCTGTCTCAATAGGAGAGACCACAACTCGCCAGGGACAAACCGTCCCAATGTTGTCAAACTGATTTGAAACATACTGCTCGTAGAGCTTGACTCTCTCAAGGTCAGTATTTGGAGTTTCTAAAATATTGACTTGTTTTTCCAGATCAATGGTATTCATCATAACGAGTCTGGGAAAATCTGTATTCTGGTCATGTATACAGCAGGTCAAAGATGAATGTTTTTTGATTACCATCTCCAAAGCAGGATATAAAACATTTTTGTTTGTTAAACTTATATCTATTCCCTGAGGAGAAGTGAATACTGCAGAGATAAGTGCACCATGATAGATACTTAGATCGTGACTAGCACAGGTGTATGTCTCTATTTTGCTAAGCATTCTAGATGTGACATTGTCAACCGAGGATTGGGCTGAAAAACGGCGGAAGACACTTGAGATGTTGGTTTCAAGTGCACTTCGTCCAATATTGTATACAGACTTAAACAAGCTTGGTGATTTCAAGTAGCTTTCAGTAGTAGTCATTTTTGAATATGTGATGTTTACTCATTGTCTTTTTTTCAATCGAGAAAAAATTGGACTTGTGTGTGGCAGATGGCCATGACTTTATATGAACACCTAGCAACAGGTTTTTTTTTACAATTTTTGTAATTTTTTTAAATTGAACAAACAAAAAAATTTCTTTCTCAAATTTTTAATCACAGGATTTTTCAGTTAAATTTTCCGAATTTTCATAACTTGCATTTACAGTTAAAAGAAATACTTGTAAAAAAATTCCTTGGCTTGCGGTAAATGTTTCCTAAAATTTAGTTTAGTTCTGAAAGGCACTAATGCATGCCCAAAACACGACTGTCAAAGAAAAATGAATGCAAATAATTAGAACAGGCAAATAACTCTGCAACTACCCGCAGGACGGCATCTATCACAGCCTTTATTACAAAACCTGAAAAAGTAAAATACTACTTTGTTTGTTTGGCAATAATTACAACATTCACAATCATGTATCTCGACTTGTTGTTGACAAACACGAATATCTTGTCATTATTGCGAAAGAAAACAGACTAAAATGGTACTATTCTTTCCCAGGCGAGTGGTGTTGTAATTATTAAACTCTTTTTAAGTTAATTGAAATACAAACCTACGAAAAGTGAAAGCGAAATGTGTGCTCAAAAACAGTAGAAAGCTGAGTATTTTTTAATAAAACAGACACGTACGTAACCGCCAATCATAACATTAGATTTTAGTATGCCAAACAAATTGAATTTTTTTTGCTTGCTCCGATTTCACTGTATCGTACGATAAAGAAGAAATTGTTGCACTAGAGGAATCATTATTAAGGGGATATACATTAGTCTGCTTGGAATAAGAGATACACGCAGATCGCAAGCTTGCCATCAAGATCTAAAATGTTGGGATTCCGAAAAACCGCAAAGTGATTAAAATAGATACGGCTAAAAACTTTTTTTTTTTTTTACTGTAATTTAACTTGTAATTTAACTATTTTTGCTTTACTTTTTTTTTTTTCGTCAACTAAAATTGTTGCTATCCGTGCACATTTGCAGTTTCAGGGTTCTCAGGATTCGCACTTTTTTCCACGTGTGGCAAGACTTTATTACGAGCAATTAAGTACTTGCAACTAGCAAAAGAAAAAGAAATTGAAAATACCCGAGTTATTGATATACAAGGCCACATGCTATCTGTATGTAGATTGTTTTAATGATTTGTTTTCAAACAGTGTGAAGATCTGAAGGGCTAGATTCATGGGCTGTCAGTTAGATCGGCATTTAAAAACGCTATTGATTAACATTTTCGGGGATCCGGAATAGAGCTAACAAATTATCATAAACCAGTATTTTATGGCAATACACGGCACATGGTGATCAAATGAAAGGACCCAGATTAATTCTGAAGCTAAATTTGTTTTTGTTTTGGAGTTAAAAGTACTAAGTTTGCAAGTTTTTTAGCTTGTCATTTTCAAATCTCAATTACTCGAGTTTCGATACCCATAGGGGTACGGGAATAACTTTTGTGTTTTGAACTTTGTTTTTTTTTTAACAACGGCAACAGGTCTTGATTAGATTTTTTTTTTCCAACTCGCTAAAAACGACACACTCATGCCAAACACATGTTATACGTGTTAGACGCACTACCTTTTAAACATAGTGATGAAATACAATGATACTATAATGTGGTGTGCTTTGAATAATTGAAAAATTCCATGTTTCCTACTTTTTTAAGTTTTTCTGGAACCAGTAATACTTGGTTGCAGGTCGGTCTTGATTACAACAAGGCTGGAAACAACAAGCCAGCGATCTAGCAACTTTTCCATGCAACAAATCAATTAACTTTTGAGACTTGAAGTAAATTTTAACAATTCAAGGTCATATTTGCGGTTTTTTTTAATTTTTCTTTTTTTGGATTTCATTTACAAATACCATTATTGTTGGCTCTTAACATTCAAGTGCCGGAAATACAGTCACTCCATCTGCCATCTTGTAAAAGGCTCAAAAGTATTTTAGGAAAGATTTGCCTGGGCAGTATTTTTGTTAAAATTTATCGAACCCTTCCCTTTCCTTCCCCATGTCATTTTTAAAGATTGACAGGAGTTATAGTGGGCCTAATGTTACGCGCGATCGTGAAGATAAAAACTTTGTGACAGATCCATTAATTCTAGAGTGTTGTTTGAGGCCACGAATGTAATTAAAGATATTAGTTGTAGCACTTTTTGTTCCTGCGTTCTCTTTGTAAAGTGGGTATGCCTGATTGGCTAATGATAAATTCTAAAACTCTGGTGGCTGATACAGGCTTTAATATTTAAGATTCCAGAAATAGACCTACCGGACCAGAATAAAGAAAATAATCAGTTTGACAGAACTCTTCACTATTTGACTGAAATGTTTAAAAAATCTAACAAACTTTTTTCCCAGATAGTAAAACGACTGAAAGTTTTAATAAAAGTACTTTTTTTTTGTTCAAAGTTTTTTTGTTTGAAGAAATAAGCATTGAATAGATATTTAAAGCATTTTTGAAAGAAGTTTCTTCAGTTATTCTAATTTCAAAGCACATTAAAAAAGTCACAGACAACGCAATGACCTTAAGGATTCCTATCAAGTACCAGAACTGTATTTTCATTCCTTCAACCACTAGCTTATGTTCATATTATTTGGATAGTCAAACCGACATTCACGCAAATGTGGTTCTGTAGATCAATGAAATTCGAGGACTCAAACACTAGCAAATTTGTATTCTCTCGCTGGACTGTAAAGCTCAAACAAAGGTTCTCGGCAACTACTATCTTCAGGGCGCAATTCAAGCGACAAAGTTTGTGTGAATGATTTTCCAAATGACTCTGTAAGTTATTGAAAAAGCAACCGTTTATCAGTAGCTCAGGACATACATTTGATGATTCCATAAGTTAATTAAATCAATTCATTTCATTAATCATTGAGAAATAAAGCTACTTTAAAATTCTTTTAGCAGTTAATTTATTTTAGCAGTTTAATTATTCATTTAATTACTCGAAAACCTTGATTGGTTAATTCGTAGATTTCCTTCTCTTTCTTTTATTTTTTGAATTTTTTTATTTTGACTAAAATCTGGGTGAGAGGTCTAAAAATGTATTAGTGTATCCTACATTGACAGAACAGCCTTAAAAAAACTGTTTCTGTAAATTTACAAATGACATGGATGTGTAAAAATAAAAAAAAAGTTAAAGAATCACTATGCTGTCAATTTTTCGTTGTTTTTGTGTTCTAAATCAACTATCCATTGACAAAAATAAGTAAAAACTCATTTGCACATATTTAGAAAATGATACTAAAAAGGCTTTTAACATGAAAACCAGCCGCAAGCTCCTAATTTAAGTTTGGCAAACAAAAAGCTCTAAACTGGATGATCACTACAAAGCGTACATGATCGTCTTGCAAAATCAAGCAAGCAGCTCCCAAACAGTTTGCATTGAGATCAATCGTATTTACATTTACAAACAATGAAATGAGCTACCAGAAATATACCCTTTTTTGTCATTATGTTTTACTATTAGAGCTTGCCTGCGAGAGCCTGGAGCTCAAAAAAAAAAAGAGAACCTTTTTTTGCAATACGCGAAATTCCAAGCTTGAAATTTAATAGACAGGATCAAATAAGAAGTTTAACAAAAGGAATTATAACGTCTGAAAAAACTACAGTGATACCTCGTTATAATGTACTTTGCTATCGGGATTCCCTCTTCAAAGGTATGGAATTTCATCGTCCATTCCAAATTTACATACAAATTTTCACAAATCTTGCTATTGGGAAAATACGGATCAACTTTCATTTGTCACATACAAATTTGCAAATTAAAAAGAAAAAAACTTTAATCTTGGATGTCTATCCAACATTAGTTGAAGCCTTTTTAACTGGGACTTTGCTACAGGAGTAATTTGAAAAAAAAAGTACAAAAAGAAAATTGCTTTGGCTACTATTTCTAGGAATATCTCTGTAAAGTTTGACTGGTTGGACACTGCAAAAGAACACCAGCTAGACGCCAAAAAGAACCGTGCAGAAAGCTTGCCGGTGCTTGACAAAGCTCTGTATGAGTGGATTCAGCTAGCAGAAACCTCGATTATAGTATTTTCTCAAGAATTCATTGGGAAAAAAGCACGCCAAATTGGAAATTTTATTAGATAAAAAGATTTAAAATCAGCGCTAGACTGATAATCGGACATTTTTTTTTTCAAGGCATGAAATTAGCTACAGAATTGTTTTAAAAATTGTGTAAAATGACCGATAATATCACTCATACATCTAATAGCAAAATCCGTTATAGTGATTAAACTCTTTTATCCAATAATGATCCTTATAACGAGGTATATTGCACAAGCTTTTGTATTTTTTTTTTTTTTTTTTTTAACTCACCAATGGATATTTACAAGCTTTTGTTTTTTTTTTTTTTTTTTTTTTTTAAAAAAAA
>JAKVQX010000698.1:0-12109 GCA_030463015.1 Geotrichum citri-aurantii
TGTTGTTGTTGTTGTTGTTGTTGTTGTTGTTGTTGTTGTTGTTGTTGTTGTTGTTAAATCAACAGCGATGCAAACGGTCTGTCGTAAAATGCAGACAATCAAGGAGGTGTCTCAAACTCATTAGGAAGAAGCAAAAGACCAAAATGGGTAATTTGTTGCCAAATTTAGAATTGTCGCATGCACATTAAAAAAAACACCATTTCTAATCATGACATAATAATTAGTAATAAAGAATTTAATTTCTAAATTTTTTAAAAGTCTGAAATATACACCGTTCCTAAACATTCACATTTACGCAAACTCCCAGCGCGCCGGCCAGGACTCAGGGCCAGACCGACCCTTTCAACGACACACCTGAGCGCGCAACCTCCATGTACCGCCCGAATAACGGCCTTCCGGCGGTTCCCCGCAGGAACCCAAAATACCCCCAGAGCGCTTATAAGGTTGTCAAGAACAAGCCACGCAAGCAGACCAAGCATCACGCGCATCCCCAGCCTGGCGTGATCCCGTCTGAACTTGCTGACCCCAGCATCTCGCCGCTGCTCAAGTATGGTCTTGCTGACACAGTCGACGTGCCCGCCGACGGGATTGATCTCATTCATATTTATGACTTTGACAACACTCTTTTTGTGTCGCCGCCGCCGAACTTTGAGCTATACACAAGCCAGAGCATCGAGATGCTGCAAAGTCCTGCGACCATCCACACCGGCGGCTGGTGGCAGGACACACGGTTTCTGCGAGCCACTGGTCAGGGCTGGGAAGTTGAGCGCAAATCTGCTTGGAAGGACTGGTGGAATGAAGATATTGTCGAGCTTGTGCGAGACTCTATGGCCAACCCTCGAGCCTTGACCGTGCTTCTGACTGGCCGCAGTCTGCACTTTGGCCCCACCATAACTGAAATTTGTGCTTCAAAAGGTCTCAAGTTTGACGCTGTTATTCTTAAAAACCCAGCATTTCCGCGCACTCTAGACTTCAAAACAAACGTTATAACTGATCTGCTGGAGTGGTACCGTGGCGTTAACGACATTAGCGTGTATGAAGACCGTCTCTGGCACCACCGCAAGTTCAAAAAGTTTCTAATAGAGTATCAACAGGCAATGCGCAAGAACTTGCGATTCAATGTTGTTCTTGTGGTCGGCCAGATCAAGTTTCTAGACCCTGAGGTTGAGATCGCGCTGCTGAAACAAAGCATTAGCGAGCATAACGATGCTTACAGCCAGCGTCTTCTGCAATATCCGAACAATCACGGTCTGGCACTGATTGATGTACATTTGTTTACGGGCTACGTAATCAAATCACAGAGCCGCGCTGATCTGCTAGATGCTTACGTGCATTTAATTCCGGCGACGGTGCGCGACACGCTCAAGTTTCACGCGAATGCGATCGTTATCCGGTACATCAAGCCATTTGAGAAAAAGACTTCGCGCATAATGTATGGGGCAACGTACCGTTGGACTGCTACCCACTTTGGTCAATTCAACGATGAGATCTGGGCTGTCAAGGTGGCACCAGCGACTGATGATTCGGGGAACGCAGCGTTCCGGCCGCTGGTTGACAACCCAATTGTAATTTTAGCACACAAAAAGCGCACAAACGGCAGTTACGTCGCGTCAAAGATAGAGGAGTGGGTACCGCTTGACAATCGCGTTGGGATTGTGACGCAGGTCGGGGACTGGAACTCGAAGAAAATAAAGAAGCGGCAGGACATGTAAGGTCGCCGCTCCGCGACCAACTATTTATTGCCTTGTAGAACTTTACCATTCCTGCATTTGAAGTCCTCGTCGTCCCATTCAATGAATGCTTTCATTTGTAAATTTTTGCTATGTATTTTTATTTAATTTTTTTCAAAAAAAAAAAAAACCAAAAAAAAAAAAAAAAGTTCCCTATTCAAGTTTAATAGGCTGCTGCGTTTGTATCGCGTTTCCCTTTTGTTTATTTTTTTTCCACCTCAAATTTGCTGTCGTCGCTCCCCACCCCCTCCACGACCACCATCAACAACATCGACCATAGACATGAAAGCAAAAGCGCTCACGGTGCATTGGCATTTAGAAAACCAGCCTATATACAGCGCTCATTTTCAGCCTTCTGCAGCTGGCATAAACCGTCGCCTTGCTACTGCCGGCGGTGACAACAATGTGCGCATTTGGCGCCTCGAATACCAGGACCAGGCCAACCCGACCACAGTCACATCGCTGACATACCTCGCGACGCTGGCAAAACACACACAAGCTGTAAATGTTGTACGATTTGACCCCAAGGGCGTCACTCTGGCGTCTGCTGGCGATGACGGCGTCATTTTTCTGTGGTCCCTTAGCGATTCTGCGGTCCCGAAGGCCTTTGGCGAGGACACAGACGACGATAAGGAGACATGGAAGCTGCGACACGTGTGCAGATCCAGCATATCTGAAGTGTATGATCTTGCATGGTCGCCGGACTCTCAATACTTGATAGCAGGCTCTATGGACAATGTTGCTCGCGTATATAACGCCTCCACCGGCCAGTGTATCCGCGAGTTAGCAGAACACAGTCACTACGTGCAGGGTGTCGCCTGGGATCCGTTTAACGAGTACATTGCAACACAGTCGTCCGACCGCTCCGTGCATATTTACAATCTCAAGACGAAGGACGGCCACTTTTCGCTTGGAACGCACCATAAAATTGCGCGGGTTGATTTGCCGACACGCAAGCTGCCCGCAAACCAAGCAAATGAACCGCCAGCCTCACCTAAAACAGAGAACCCTCGGGTTTCTGCGTCTCCCGACTATTCTGCTCCTGAGACGCCATCATCATCATCATCTTCAGCGATGAATCCACCGCCTTCCGTTGTTAAATCGTCGCACTCGCGCAAGTCGTCGTTTGGCAGCACAGCAGAGTCGCCGCGGGCTCCGAGCGCGCCCTTCATCCCTCTGCCTGCTGTGCGGCAGATCGGCTCGCCCAGCATCAGCCACCGCTCAACATATTTGTACCACAACGAAACATTTACCTCGTTTTTCCGACGGCTTACTTTCTCGCCAGACGGTAGCTTGTTGTTGACTCCTTCGGGAGTGTTCAAGTACCAGCAACACAATGGCGAGGTTTCAAGCAATAACAATTCCAGCAACAGTAATAACAGCAATAATGATGAAACCACAAATACCGTATACATTTACACCAGAGCAGGACTAAATAGGCCACCCGTTGCGTTCCTACCTGGTCTGCGGAAGCCGTCACTTGCCATTTCCTGCTCACCGATCTATTACAAACTTCGAGGCAGCAGTAAAAAGGTTTCAACATCGCATATCTCCATTGACACTTCTGTAAATGAAGTATCTACGGCCGGACCTGCGCTATTTGAAGAGGCGGAGGAACCAGTTGCTGCGCCTGTGTTTGCGCTTAAATATCGGATGGTTTACGCGGTGGCCACCCAGGATTCGATCATTGTGTATGATACTGAGCAGAAGCAGCCGCTGTGCATTGTAAGCAACCTACATTACTCGACGTTTACAGACTTGACGTGGTCGCCTGACGGCAATAACTTATTGATGACATCTACGGACGGTTTCTGTTCTGTAATTATTTTTGAAAAGGGCGAATTGGGTACGTCTTACACGGAAGCGATACGACCGCCGGTGATTGCCAGTCAGAGTCCCACTAAGAACGCTGTCAAAAACACAACGCCGGATAGTACTGCGACTAATATGGCCGTTTTGCCGACTGCGTTGCCGGTGTTTGTCAAACCCAACACAAGTACAAACATCAACAGCACTGGTAACAACAATGTGCCAGTGGCGAGCAGCCCTGTACTGGCACCAACGTCGGCATTAGCAAATGAACCTTTGGTTCCGCTGATATCGTCAATGCCACCAATTGCGACTCACGGAACACCGCCGCAGACACCCCAGCAAAGCGGCGCGCAGTTGGCGACACGTGCGCCGAAGCGGACCAGCGAGGAGGGGTCAGCAAGCAGCAGTAGTCGTAGCAGCAGCAGACTCAACTTGGCAAGTGACGCAACTGGCATTTCCACCAGCTCGACGACTTCCTCGAACATCAAAAGTAAGAAGAGGAGGATTGCACCGACGTTGGTCGAGAAGAAAAACTAGTTAAATAATGTCTATCTATACACTACGTAATTAATCATTTTGATGAGGGGTTATTTTAACGGACACTGGCGTGAGTGCGCTCCAGTGATTGAGAGTTCATACATATACTGTATTTCATTCTAGAATGCCAACATATATACAGTTGAGCTTGGGTCTTTCATTTGTATACGTTTTAGCATCTCTGGAATCGTGGTTCCATCTTAAAGCAGGCGTTTTTGTATGAAAACACAAAAAAAAAAAAAAGAAAAAACCACCACCAATTTTTATTTTATTTTCTTTCCTTTTTTCTTTCCTTTTTTTCCTCCTCCATCAACAACATCTGCCAACAAAGATCTCCAAACCCAAACATCGCCGCACTTAACAGAGGTTCTCTTCATCTGAAAGTCTTTTGAAACTATTTTTACTTTTTGCGAAAAGTGTTTTTTCTGCTCGCTTTTTTTTTGTTTGAACATTCAATATACTTCCAGAGCGCGTCTGATTTCCGTCCTAAACGCGTCCACTCAAAACAGATCAAATCCACTTCAATACAACTATGGCCAGCACTAATTCTTTGTTTGGTCGCATCGGTGTGACATCGAAGCCTCGCGAAACCTCTCGAAAAACTGGCCGTACGGCCAAAAAGCCTTCGTCTGTAGCTTCGAAGAGCGGTATTAGCAAGACCAGGACCTCCACAAGTAAAAACACTCTCGCCGACAACTCCTTGTTTCAGGCTATTTCAGGCACCCGCAAAACTGGAAATTCCAAGACCGCGACTCAGCAGACAAAGAAGAAGACTGAATTGATTACCAAATCTATTGACTCTTCTGTGTTCAAGGACAAGAAGGTGACGGCTCCTTCTAAACATGACGCAAAGAAGTATGGTAATGATAAAAATTCGGATTCTAATAACAAGAATGGCATCTTTAGACGAGGCAGAAACAATGATAACTACAACTCGCATGGTAAAGCCTCTACGGAAACACGAAAAAATCAGCAACATACGCAGTTTTCGGATCGACAATCTGGCACGAGACGGGATCAGCGATCTCGGAACACTAACTCAAACTACAACCCGAGAGAGAACCAACGCCATGAGGCAATCACAACAGAGTCGCCTGTCTCTGATGTTGCAATTTCAAGCTACCCTACTTTGCACGTTCAGCCATCGCCCCTGCCGTCGTCTTCATCGATGCAGTTTCATTACCCACAAGATATTAATCCCTCGTACAGTCGTCCTGGAATGGGTCACGCTTCTAACCCACACAGTTTTTCGATAAGGAATGCAAGCTTACCGCCTATTCTGGTGCTAAGAAATCTCGCTCCGGGCACCAGCATGGCCGATGTCAGGGTGAGTACTCCCTATTCTGTAAACTATTAACGAACTAACACCTTAGAGCAGACTGTGTGCGCCAGTCTTGGCACCATTATTCAGTGCCGGACGCAGACACAACCGAATAATACAGTAATGGCGGAGATTGTATTTCAGGACTCCAACATGGCATCCCTGGGTGTGCAGCAGTTCCACGGCGCTGTGGCTGATGGCCAGGTCATTCAAGCAGAGATCACAAAAACCCAGCTTATTCCGACGACTCCGCATAGATACGTCCGCCCGAATGGATACATTGACAGCAGTGACATGGGGCAGAACCAACCGCAATATGGGACTGCAGGTATTCCGCCAAATGACAAGAATTTGTGGGAAGGGTGAGTCAAGTAACATTTAAGTCTTTTGTTAAAATTAAAACTAACTGATCAATTTAGTCCTTATTCGCAAGGTGACGTGACGACCGCCAGACGGAGCCGGCCGATCATCAGACAATAGTTTTAACTAGCTAAATGGAAAATAAACTAATAACAAAAATTAAATTATATGATATCCGTGCAGTGCTCATGGAGTACAAGGTTTTGTCAGATACCCGAGTGATTAGTGCTTCATGTAAGCCGGGGTTTATTTTTTTTTTAATTTTTTTTTGCTTGGGTCTAGGCACTAGCCACAGATTTGGAACTGGGAGCCGGGACGAATGTATCTACCACTAATTTATAACTGTCATTTCGTTTACTATCATCATACATTGCTGCCGGCCCTGGAAGCGTGTCAAAGTGCACTTGACACGCTGGTGGTCGGCAAGCATTAAAAAAACTGGTTCTTAGAGCTCGCGCGAAGGGGCCCGGCGGTGGTCGTCTCTGAACTTTCGTACAGAGTTGCAAAAGCCCGGGTATGTGTTAGGTGCATAATTGTCAGGATTATAGATGTTGGAACTGCGGACACTAGTATGAGCCTCGCGTGGAGGATGTGGTAACCGATTGCCCTTTGTGATATAACGGCGCATGGTTAGCTCAACGCTGCCGGTACGTTGCAGGTCATATATAATCTGCGCAGAAGACAGGTTTGGTGCCATAGCCTGGACGACCTCAATCATGTCGCGAGTTACGGGGCGGTGCACACGATTGGAAGAACTGCTGCTACTTAAATTGGCAGAGCCAACGGATGACGAGCGCCGGAGCGATGATGCGCTACTGCTGGGCGCAGGTGGGTCGGGATCGAAGGGTGAGTAGGTTGTGGTGGTATAAGACTTCCGGTGAGTCTTAGTGTAACCACCGTTACTAGTGCTGTTTTTATTACCTGACTCTGATGACGACTTGCGCAGCAACGGCTGTGAGATTGATGAGACAGAGTTCCGCCTGCTGCTGTCGACGGAGTGGGAAGAGACATGGATTGAGGTCTTTTTGGACGGGTAGGCGTAGCTGATCATTGTGAAGGCAGGTATAAATACTAAAAACGAAATAAAAAGTGAGAACAAAGATTGCGATAGATTTTTTTTTAAAAAAAGGGAAACGCACTGGTAATTTATAGGCGAGAAAGACTTGCGCGCTATTTAGTGACTGCTAAGGAACGTTGCTGAACGCGTTTGCTATCGGGAGACAAGGTTTAACGCGTTCGGGAGTGCAATAGGCTTTTGACTGGCAGGAGTTGATCAGTACCTGAGCGGTACACGTTCCGCAGGCTTGCTGGGCCCAGAAACTGGTACGGTCAACTGCTGAGACACCAGCAGCTTTTGCAATAGCAAAATTTACCATTTCCGACCACTTCTTGTTTGAATGAAAACTTGTGTTTTAGAGAATTTTTTTTAAAAAAATTAGGAATTGTTGCCATGATCGTTAGGATTGGTTTCATCAAGCGTTCCAAGTATTCTCAGAAAGATCAGATTTGACCAAGGAATTTGACTCAGTTTTGAAAAACATTTTCTTGGCTGCTTTTGGGTTGCGTAAGTAGAATATGCGTTTGTACATGAATAGCGGCACTGAAAGCTGGCCAAATGTCTGACACCACCAAACTATGAACGTCAAAATATTTTTCAGTTGTTGCCATACTGTCGTGAACAGTGCCATGTCATACAGGCACTGCCCCTGTCGTGTCAGCCTTTCACCGTTACTGATTGGCAGTACATTTAGATGAGTCCAGTCTCTTCAACCGTTGCTACATCTTGTACCTGAACATCCAGTTAGAAGCACGAATGACGAAAACACGAAATGGCGGCCCAACTTGCCATGAATTCCAGCTAATATTAAATATACTAGGTTGTCTATAGTTTTCATACATGTGCATCGCTACAAGCGACAGTTTTTAATAGCTGAGCCTTAAAATTGATTTTTCTTGCCGAGCCCCCCACTTGACAGTCTCAATGCAGGCTTGATAAACAGTGCAGAGGAGCATGAGCAGTAATAAATTCTGTGAAAGAATAAGACTAGCAAATATCTCGATTGGATCAGCAAGACCTGCAAATCTCTTCTGTTACAATAACAATACTGATTGCACACGCACTGTTATTACTCAAAATCACCACGTAAAATTCTTGAAATTTCAGCCATAAGCAAAACGCTATACATGCCCCTTTTTCTTTTCTTTTTTCATTTTCATTTTTTTCTTTCATACCAAGAAAGTGCGCCTCTTTCACCGATGAGTTTGAAGTATTGCTAGATAATGTTAAACTAAGATTTTGATTTAGTCGTCTTCTGGAATTTGTAGAAAATTTGGCAGCACATCTGTTTATGGTTAATAATTTTGAGAGATCAGGATCATTAGAAATAAATTGATATTGGTATACAGAGTCATCTAAACCATGATTGAAGTCGGCCCCTACTACCAGGAAGCAAGTTGCAGCAAAGTAGATTCAATGATTTGATTGTGTGTCCATCGTCTTTTTCCCACGTTGGACAGAAAGTTACCTAAAATCACATAGTTAACTATTTTGGGCTCACTTACTGAGGCTTTGAAAATACTAGACTTCACTAACACAAAGTATATTCTTCGCCAATCTGAATGCTGATAATGTAATATGATGGTTATGATGTAAAAGAGTGGCCTATCTAATAAATACCCTATAAATTTGATGCAATTTACACTTCCTTTTGACGTTCAAGTTGTACAGAATCTGCTTTCAGCAGATCCTCATCAAAATAAGGATACTAAGCAATTGTGATTCAGGTTTGTTGCCAAGAGTTTTTTTATTAAGAATTTTGCTGACAGATGTCAGTTATTAGGTCTAATGACTTTTTTCACAAGTTTGTTAATCTGTTTTAATGGTACTTTCAGCGCCTTGAGCCGGGTCTAAAAGCTCTGCATCTATTTGAGAGCCTTGAATTTGAGCTATAGGAAACATTCATTAAGGGTCAGGTTTTGGTTAATGGATGCTGGAAATAGTAATTTGTCGTATGCGCCAAAAACTAAAGAACAACCAAAAATGTGTCGTTCACTGTGAATGGACATGATAAAAATACTTTCAAGTTTTAGGGTTGTTAACAAAGTGAGTTTCCTTCAAAGCTAAAGTTCAAGCAAGATCTTGAATCTAAAATAAGTGCTTTGACAATTTTTTATTATATTTGTAACTGCACCAAAACATATAATTTAATTTGAGTTTTTTTCTTTGTTTCCAAAACTTGTAGCCTTGATTGCATAGGACATTATTTCTCAAGCGTAGAAGTCAGATTTTTTTAGTTAAAATCTGCCTTGATTTTTGTAGTCAAATTAAGCTGAGGCTTTTTTTGGGGACTTTTTAGAGTCCGTGGATAATTTTGCGTCATCATTGTTGTAGAAAGTGGAATCAAAAACAGCACAGACCCTCATCAAAGAAACTATTTGTTAAATTAACAATTTTTGATGTCATCAAAATGGTAAGAAACAAGTCTGCAGCACTACAGTAAAAACACACAAAAATTCAAATAGAAATATCACACTCCTATAAGTCTAAAATCTTTTGAGACAATGATATAAATGCGCGCCTGTTGTCAGTATGCCTGAAATAGTACAAATGGAACCATTGCCATGGCATTTATCACGATTTAAAAGCTTTTAATAGGTGGAACTAATGTAGATCAACGTGTTATTGAAGGCGTAAAGTTTAAAGCCTACCAAAATGTTGGATACTTTTTTGCAAAAAAAAAAAGTAAAATCAAACTTTTTGCTGAACCCAAAAACTTTGCAAACATGGGGGAAAAACAATTGAAATCAACGCATTTGACTAAGGGTTCAAAGAAAGGACAAAATACGTTGATAACATTTTGTTTTTTACAATTTGTGATAAAATTGCTTTTACGCAAAAAAATGAAGTTTTGGGTGAGCAAAGTTAATTTTGTCCAAAATTAAGACTTCAAAAATATTTAACTTTTGATGATAGGAGTCTGTTTGAAAGTTGGCTGAACTTTTGATTTCAGGCTCGTCAATTTGGTCTTTATATTGAAGCCATTATGATATAAATTATATATGAACGTATGATTGGCTCTTTTTAGTATTTAAATTTCTTTTTGCCAATGATAATAACAGGATTAGTTGTAAATTTTTAAACACAAAATTTGTGTAAAGAGGTTTAAAAGATTGAGTCTTTTAAAAAGTCAACATGTAATCTATACAGAGCTCCGTCCGAGAATATTGAGCTTCATGCTTTTACTATCAAAACAGTAGTTTTACTGCAGACGTTACAAAAAAGAAACTAATATAGATAGTCTCGGTGTTATCAAGCATAAAACACTTGACACATTACTACGAATCGTATTTTCACAAGAGTTAGGCCGATGATACTTCGTAAAACCAATTAATTTGAGCGTAGTTCGTAAGATTATTTTGCTTTCACTAAGTCTAGAGGGAAAAAAACATCAATATGAAATCTTTTTAAATATCCCTTTTCATTTGAAAGAAACAGTTCAATAAAAAACTAATGTGTTAGGTTAACTGGAAATATGAATTAACAATAAATTTCATCTGTGGTAACATGAAAAGTCAGGTTTACAGTTAATTTGATATCTCTAGAAAGTCTATTCAGTATCCCATTCCACAGTTTTAAACTTTGTTTAACAGCTCTTTCTAAAAGCATTTACCTTTACCAACTCATAATATCAGATAATTTAAAAAAGGTTGAAGTTAATTAAAAATTTCCTAAATGATTTAGAAAGAAAATCAGTTTTTTTTACTTACATCATAGAAGTTACACATACAAATAACACAAAGCCAAAAGACATAAAAAGAAGATATTAATCCCTAAATGATTTTTAAAAATTAGTTTCTTATCTTCTGAAAAACTAGTAATTTTCGATCAGGTTCTCTACGGATTTCACAGATTTTTTTTCTTGAATGTAGTTTTACCTGATTCCGTTCAATTTTTTGCTGTTTCCCTATGTAGTGACGCAGTTCTCAACGCTGAATTTTTTTTAGATTTTCTAACTCTGTAACAAAACACAACAAATGCTTAAATTTTTAGCAGGTATAGTTATCTGATAACTCGTCTGTGAAAAAAGAGATCAACAAAATAATAATAATGTAGTTCATATTTTTACAAAGCTCAATTATTGAATTGGTATCATAGCTTTTCTTAAAAAACTTCTCTGATGAGCACTTAGTGTCGGAGTTAAAGCAAGGTTCACCTTAACATGAAAAACTAAGTCAGTTTTATTGTGAAACATTCTATTTCTTGGGAGAAAAATAAAAAATGTCTTATTTTCTGTCAGAAATGATCACTCTTGAGGACTAATTAAGGAAGGTCGTTGTAAATCCAAATTTGAGACTTTTGAAACTTTTGCACAAAAAACAAATTGTCTGCTATTTTATATGCAAAGTTACCTGTCACACCAAAAATATTGAGAATAATTTTAATGAAAATTAATTGGCAACTGATTCTTCAAAAAACTTTATCAGCCTAATAGTTTCCTGAACCTTTTAAAGATAAAAGTACGTTAAATGATTTTTACCGCTTTGATGCTCGCAAAAAAAAGAAAGGTTCGAAAACTACGTTTTTGGTTATAAGCTATACAACTGCACACACCTCTTGTTCTGAAAAGCAAGTTCATTGAATAATACCTAAAGAGCTTGAATTTAATGAAGACTTAATATTTTTACTGTCTACGGCAAAAAGAAAAAGTGCTATTTTTGCTATTCTTTACATAAATAAGTTTAACAATAAAACAACAAAATTGGAAGGTATCTTTTTTTAAAATTTTTGGTGTCTGCAAAATTTTTGTAGATAGTGTATAGCACCAAAATTTTAGTTTTCGTGATGAAGATTTCCAAAAGTAACATTTTTTCATTAAAAGTTGACAAGACTTCAGCAATTTAAACATGTGAGTATAAAACTTTAGTTTAATGATAAAAAAAATAGTCTGGTACCCCTATTTTGTTCTAAAGAAGCGTTTGTACTATCTGTAAAGTCATTATTACTTTTGTGACAATAGTTATTTGATAACAGCTGAGCCTGCACGTGGATAAATATTTATATAACAGTATCTGCCGCCGCCAAACATCAACATACATATACAAATAGCAAACCTAGTATTGTAAAAAAAACTTCAACTTCAAAATCATGACTTTTACCAAACTTTTGAAATAGGATTATTTACAACAGAGCTATCAAAAAAAAATGAGAAAAAATACTCAATGTTTTAAAAATGAATACAGATTCATATGGTATCACCATCTTGTATGACTACCTTTACTAGTTATTAATGATTCCATTCTTAGTGGCATGCTTTGAAAATACCCTTCAACAGAGTCATCGTCGATTTCC
>JAKVQX010000699.1:0-12055 GCA_030463015.1 Geotrichum citri-aurantii
AGCCGATAGCGAGCAGCGACGATGAAGTTCCAGACTCCCAAAGATGGAGGAAGTTGACGGAGTAGTGAGTTTCCAGTGCCCAGTTTGAGCCATCTTGCTGTTTTATAACTCTGACAACACCGCGTTTTGAGGTGGTATAAACAATAAAGAGCTCATTGGAGGCAACAAGGTGGGCCTGGTACTTGGAGAACTTGGACACAGGGAGCAGGTCAGCTTCTGCGCAGACAGTGCGCTGGAGAGGGATGTCTATGGACTGCCTGGGGGCCATTATTCACAGGGTATTAACAAGACTATAATGAAAAGAGAGATGCAGATATTTGAAAGAAAAATTAGTTGTAGGCTATCATTCTATGAAGCATGGTCATGCTCATAATGATGGGCTTGAGGAAGAGGATGGTGGTGGTGAAGGTGAAAGAGATGGCGTTGAAACTTGGTGGTGAAGAGTGAAAAATATGAAAGTTTGAAAACGGTTTTGCTGCTGCAAGAAAAATAACTTAGCGTAAATTATCACAAAGTTTAGAATAATTTAATATAAATTAACACAAAATAATTTTATTAACAGAACTTGCGATCTTCCCGCGCGGGCCTCTTACGGGAAATTAAAAAAAATAAAACAACCTGCCGATCGGAAAATTAAAAACCAGAGAGCAAAATTTTATGATTAATGAAGTGAAAGTGAATTGAGCAGAAAGAAATTAAATATTTATTAAAGGCCGGACAAAAGTTAGAGTAAATGTAATTTAACGATTCTACGCGTAATCCTAGGGCCATCTGGCTCAGGCGCACATCCCAACAGGTCTTTGCGCAAGATGAAATGTATACAGCCGGTTTTTTTATTATCTTTGTTAATGTATAAATCCTTTTTTTTTTTTTTTTTTTTTTTTTTTTTTTTGCCAACGGCGTGAGATCAGACTGGCTCCTAGCAATTTGAAGTTACGCTAAAAAAAGCTTGACAACAGCAAATAAAACCCACAATAAACAGGTAATACGGGGGTGAGGTAAAGCATAGCCATAAAATAGTGGCCCGTTAAGATAATCAAAGCATTTAGTTAAGGCGTTAAGTACTGAGAAAAGTTTGAGAAAGATAGCAATTAAAAAAATGTGGCAAGCGTAGCACTTGCGGCTACGAACTCGATCACGAGCCAGGAAGGACTAAGAGCCTTTGAGAAAGTACATTGTCATAATTAAGTTATGGTTCTTGAAATACATAAGAAAACATCAAACAAACAAACAAATGAGTATTAAAAATATTAAATGAAACCAAATGATACAATTGTAGAGCTTAATGTTAATTAAAAATAAAATTTGTGGGAATAGCAAAAAAAAAAACCTAAAAAAACCAGTTACAGATTTCAAAGTTTTTTAGGACCTTTTAGGCGTGCGCCAATGCTGCGTCTTCTACGTATGTGTGCATCCGGAGCAGCAGCAGCAGCAGAGACTCCATTGTGCTGTTTGTATGTATTTTGTGTATGTGTGTGGGTGTCTACGATTGTGTTTGTGTGTGTGTGTATACGATTGAGTGTACACACAAAGGTATATTTATCTGTACACACACATACGCACTTGTGCGTGAAAGAGAAAGTGTGTGTTACGGAATTAGTGAAAAAACGTTGGGTTAGGGTAAAACAAGGTTCAGAGTTTGTTTTGATTTTTCTTGTTTTTGGCATTAATTTTTTTTTTTTTTTTCAAGGTGGTTGTTGTTTTGGTGCACAACATGACAGTTGTTGTTTACAGTTTTTTTTTTTTTTTTTGTTCTGTAAACTTTCTCTCTCTTAAAATTTAAACAAAAAACAAAAGAAAATAAACAAAAAAAAATTACTTAATAAAACCTAAATAAATCAATTCAAAAGTTAATAAAAACAGTAATAAATTGAAAGAAAATCAATAGAAAAAAAAACAAAAATTTGTATTAAAAAGTAAACATAAGAAATAAATACAAAAAAACAACACACCTAAAAAGTAGAGAATTGCTCAAAAAAAAGAAAAAAAAAAGTAAACAAACACCTTTTAATTTTTTTTTTTTTCATAACGAAAATAAACAAAAAAAAGAAAACCTTCTCTGTTTATGTTTCTTTTCTATTTAATTTATTTAGTAATTTTTGTTTTTCTTTCGCTGCCTAACTTTCTTCTTTGCTTTTTTTCTTTTTAATTTTTTCTTTTCTCTCTTCTTCTTCTCTTCTTCTCTTCCTTCTTCTCTTCCTTCTTGTTGTTAATATCTCGTCTTTTACTTCTTCATCTTCGTCCTATCTGCTCATTATCGCGTCGCACCTACCTCATCCCCTATTTATTCCAATTATTTATTAATTTTTTTTTTTTCTCTTTATTTATTTTTCTTCTTTGCCCGACTTTAACCCGCATGTTTCGACCCTCACAATGAGCAGAATGAATACTCCAAACCATCCATCGCATTCGCTAGCAAGAACAAACACCGTGAGCAGACAAAAAAAGAGTAAGACCAACTTCAGCCACTCTTTAGACGAAGCCTTCAGACAGTTTTCTAACTCTTTCGCTATAGCTGTTGTCGAGCAATGGGACGATGAGTTTGACTTTTCGCCCTCTGACACAGTGCTCAAGATCCCAGACGAAATTAATGCCAGCACTTTAAAAGTGAATAAGGATCTGAGTCTTATCAGGCAGTTTTCAGACTTTAGTAAAGGTAAGCATCTAGAAACACTCTACAGCAATCGCCTAGCTGCTGCTCTCCTCTTTTCAATTAATCAACAATTATTACTGGTACTAACTTTTTTTTGTCTTAGACATCCAGAAGGTAATCCTGTCGATTCCCGACAAGTACGTCACAGAGCGCATCCTGGGCTGTAAGCCGATACCAGAGGCTGTCTATATAATTAATCTCTCGGACGCCAGTAAATCCGGGCCTTTTTTCACCAGCAAGCTCTCCAAGCTGTGCGCGCTATATCCTCAGGCTAGGAGCTCGCCCTTCTGCACAGAGTTTCTTGATATCAATACTAACAACAATAATAACAACAACAACAACTACAGTAACCAAAAATCATATCACAGGCACAACAACACAAAATCAACCATTTCTGCATCCACCAATGTCGTTGACGACATTGAGACCCTCACAATTGACAGCTTCAGCGATAGCGACTCGAGCATGTCGTCGACAAAAGACTATACGCGGCTGCCGAGCACGCCGGACCTCAGCAAGCTCGTGTCCTCCAGCTCGCGGATAAAGCGCGAGCTGCGCGAGCTTCTTTTTCTGCTCGACAACACGCCCAACTTCTTTGACGATAGCATGAGCCCCAAGGAGATGTCCAGAAGCATTCAGCGGCATCGCAATTCAGGCTCGTTTGTGCCTGCCGGCGCCAACTATGTCAGCTTTGTGAGTGACGATGATGACGACGATGATGATGCCATTTTTGCTGAGCTGAACCGGATACCGTCGATCGGTAGCAACCACAGCAGCAGCGGCGGCGCTGACAGCGTCTACACGATGGACCGGCGGGATTCCGGACCCCACCACCACCTGCATCCTCTCAGCCATCTCAGCCATCCGCATCTTCAGCATTCTCACAGCCACCGCTCGCTTCATCTCCCAGCCACGCTGCAACGTGACTTCCAGACGTCAATGTCGAATCTAGACCGGCGGCGTAGCAACCGGCGGCGAAGCATGCAGAACGATTCGTTAATATCGCACACTGCTACAGCCGCCGCCACGACTTGAGGAAAGAGGGTTTCAGATTTGTGTCATTTTAACAACAACCAACCATCGTCATTATTACTGTACTCACCGATCCCGCCGCCACCACCGTTCATGAAACGGGGGCATTCTAAAACACACACACACACATAAAATGCTCTTTTCTCTTAAATTTTAATAAAAACAAAACAAAAAGGAATAAAAACAAACAAACAAAAACATCAAAAAAAATTCCAATTAGCGCGATTCTTATCCAGCGCGACGAAATGATTTTTTTTTTCCAAGTAAAAGTTCGTTCTTTCTGCACAGGCTCACATACTGCCGATCACTTTTTTTTTTTCTTTGCTTTTATTTATATGTAACTTTTTTTTTTTCTTTCTCAATTAATTAATTAATTTATTTATGTAATAAAAGAATATCATTATTCATCATCATCATCGTCATCAGCATCATCTTCGTCATCTTCATCAGAATCACCGGAATCGTTGTCGCTGTCGGAATTGTCCTCTTTAGTATCAGAGTTAAAATCCTCGTCTTCCTCATCCGAGCCGTCAAATTCATTGTCCAGAATGCCGAGACCAGTGTCTACTGCTGCCGCCGAAGCTTCTTGCTGCTGCTCAGCGTGAGCTTTGCCGAGCTCGGTAGGGAACTGCGCCTTTGTGTCAATTTTTGCGCGCCGCTTTTCAGCCATACTGTCATTGTGCAGCTGTTTCTCGGTTACAAAGCGATTGATGCTGTCATAGTACACCTGATCAATGATTGAAAACTCAATTTCGTCCTCCTCCTGCGTGATAGGGTCGACATGCTTGACGATGATGTTGAACGTAGACCGCGTGATTGAAGAATACGAAATTGACAGAATATTGTCAAGTTGGAACAGCACTAGCGGCTTCTTGAATCCAAACAAAATATATCCTGGCAAAAAGTAAAGCAACCCATCTTTCGACCCACGGTGTGCTGTGACCTGGAACAGCGTCTCGGCGGGCCCAATTGTCTCGTCGCTGATGATGTTAATGTTTCGGCGCTGGAAGTAGAGGATGACCATCTCTTTAATCGATCCCGAGTACTGCTCGCCAGAGGCCGGCTGGACCACGTTCTTGATTGTGTCCTCCAGCAGGGTCGCTTGAAAGTACTCGAACGAGCCGTTGCGCGTGAACGCCACAATCAGATTCCACTGCGGCTTTGTCTTTTCCGGCACTTTGAGCAAAAACGCGGCCTCGATGCGGTCCTGCCGATAGTTGAGCGCAAAGTCAGTGGCGCTAGCGCCGGGTGCGCGAGCAACGAGCTGGGTAGGGGTGAGAAAGATATCTAGCTTCTTGCGGAGCGGGAGGGACACGGAGATACTCTTGATGATGAGGGCAGTTGCAGGGTTGATTTCGCTCTCGGACTCGTCATCCTGGGCAGCCTCCGGCGCGGGAATGATCTTGCGTTTCTTGGAAGCGCCAGACGCGTCGTCGCTTGTCATCAAAGCTGACGTGGACTGTGCGCGGTAGAAATCACACACCTGCGTGAAGGTGTTGACTGCGGCAGGGTTTCCGGCTGTCAGAGGAAGGGGGATTGTACGTTAGTATACGAGACAGTTGGCTTGCAATGAGTGGGTGCTGTTGCTGCTTATGCTATTTGGTTTTAACTGCTGCTGTTGCTGCTGCTAGTGCTTCCGCTGCGCGCGTTGTGTAGTACTTACTGGCGATGGACGCGATTTGGTCCTGGAGCGGAGCCGGCAGGTCCCAAAAGAGTTTCTGTAAATCCGTCATTATGTAGGAAGGGTGTAGGGAGGGGGGTCTGGAATCTAGCGATAGTCTAGGCCAAAAAATGAAATATAAAATAATTAAAAATTAATTTTTTTTTTGAAAAGAAGACCTTGGGAAAGTGAATAGTTCACAAAAAAAAATTGATTTAAAAATTGAAAATCTAGAAAATCAAGGTAATACACAATTACGACATATAATAACTAATCCTAGTCTTGAAAATGAAAAGAAAAAAACGAAAGTAGAAGCGAAAAGAAAGAGGAAGAAAGAAGGAAAAAAAAAAAATAAAAACGACAATGACGATGACTTAAGTTGGTAATTTTTATTATTATTTTTTTTACATGTTTTTTCTTGTTGGTTTAGAAAAATCCTGATTGAAATTTGACGAAGGAGGGAAATTCAAAAAAAAAAAAAAGTTTTTCTTCGTTGTCGCTGGCCAACTGTAGGCGACATTCATCTTCTCCTTTTTTTTTTTTTTTTTTTTTTTTTCAACAACAGAATTTTATCTCATTCTTCTTCTTCTTCCTCTTCTCTTTTTCTTTATTTTTTGGAATAGCTATATATCAGCATCTTCATTCCTTTTCCTTCTTTTACTTGTTTAATTTTTTTCAAGTGTTATTTCTTGCGCAGGTTTCGCTTTGCTGCTTTAATTAAAAATTTCAAAAAAAAAAAAGTTTTTTTTTTGGATTTCATTTTATTTCACTACCTTTTTGTACCATTAAACTATCTCGGCCTGGATCTTAAACATTCTTTGTAAATGACTTCTCAACGCCCTCGTCCTTTGTCCGAAATCTTTCTTAGCAGTGATTTTCAGCTGCCAAACTATTTTCAAAACAAACCCGAGATCTATAATCTCTGGTCTGACAGCAATAACGCCGGCGTCCATGACCATAACCATACCCTAAATTATTTTCAACAGCAACAGTATCAGGAATCACAGCAGCAAAAACAAAAGCAACAACAACAACAACAGCAGCAACAACAGCAGCAACAACAACAGCAGCAACAACAACAGCAGCAGCAACAACAACAGCAACAACAACAGCACCACCAACAACAACAACAGCACCAACAACAACACCAACAACAACAACAGCATCAACAACAACAACAACAGCAACAACAACAGCAACAACATCAACAACAACAGCATCAACAACAGCAGCAACAACAACAACAACAGCATCAACAACAGCATCAACAACAGCAGCAACAACAACATCAACAACAGGCACAATCATTATCACTACTACAACAACCACAACCACAACAACAGAAGCAACAGCACCAATCACAATCTCAACCGCATCAACACCACCAACAACAGCCTTCTGGCATCTTCTCTGATGGCTCAATACTAGACTCCGAGTTTCAAAATGAATTAAAGTGCGTGCTAGACTGGTTTAGTGTCATTAACCGGACAGAGCGCACAACCACTATTCTGACTCTGCTCAATGAGTGCAGTCAGACTCAGATGCGTTTTATTGTCAAGGAAACGCTGAAACTTCTTGGAAACAAATCGACATTGGCCGGAAATGATGACACGAATGGCAATAGCTCTGTCGTTTCGGGTATCAACAACAACAACAACAATAATAATAATCACAACAACACTAATAATGCGAACAACAACAGTACCTATTCATCTAACTTGAATACCAGCGCCAGCGCTTCCGTCAACGGCAGCAGCACTGAGCTGTACCTGAGGCGGTCTCCTGAGCTAGACTTTGTGTTTCCGCCCCGTCCTGCTTCGTCCTCTCAAGTAATCAACGGAAATGGCTACGAACACGGGGGACTGGGAAGCAACAACAGCACTACCAATTTGGATACTTTCAACTCGCCCACAATGTTTGGCTCTACTTCTTCATTTGCCGGCGCCAGCATCACTTCGACCGCCACCGCGGTTACCACATCTAACCCCATGGGCTCTACAACAGTCACTGCCGCGCCGGCGCTAAAAATCAGGAACAAGCCGCCTCGCAAAATCAACCACCACCATTCTAATACCATCTCATACACCAGCTCCAATGACTTTATTCTACCCTCGCTTTCGACAAACTCTATCACTAATTCCTCCACCCCGGGCCAGTACATCACTAATAGCAAATACCCTTTGGGTCACACTACCGCGTCTGGCCGTCCCCCACAGCGCTTTAGTAGCCAGCATTACCACCAACATCACCACACCAAGTCATTGCAACTGGGTGGCCAGTGGCCCTTGATAGACCGGCCCAAATCAGTAGACATTTTGAACTTATCGACGACCGCCTCCGCAAACTCGCCCATCAACCAACAACAGCATTTTCAGCATAGCGTCATCTCCGGTAATCTAATCAATGGTAATACTAATAATAATATCAATTCAAATTTTAATGACAATATTCCGATCAAGTTCAGGCCTCTGGTAGAGCCTGATCAGCCGCAACAGCAGCAGCAGCAGCAACAACTACTACAACAACAGCAATTGCAGCAAGCACAGCAGCAACTGGCGCTGCTGGATCTTTCCGGTGTCACATATCCCAGCAACACCGAAGATGTGGGTGTTTGGCTCAAATCATTCCGGTTGCACAAATACACAGAGTGTTTTAAAGATTACACGTGGAGTCAGGTCATCAACCTCTCTGAAAACGAGCTTGAGGCATTGGGCGTTAACACGCTTGGTGCCCGCCGCAAAATGATGAGGCTCTTTGACGAGGTCAAGTCCAAGTTGGTGTAGGGGCTGGCCTACTCTGGCTGGCACTCTTAGCTGCTAGCGAGTTAAAGGTTCAATTAGACTTTTTTTTTTTTTTTTTTTTCTTTTCTTCTTCTTTTCTTAGTTCATTGATCTTTAGAACAAAATAACTTTGTACATTACCAAAAAAAAAAAAAAAAAGTTTTCTTACATCCAACATAATAAACCTCTACAGAAAAAATATTAAAATAAAAAAAATATCAATCAAGTAAAAATTATAAATATTTTCTAAAAACATGTAAATTTAATAAACAAACACTAACAAATCAACAATGGCAATAAAAATAATAAAATAGGTACACAAGCAGCTAATAAATATGTTTCTGAAGGTAATTTTTTGTGATTCTTTTTAAAGTTTTTTTCTAAAAATTTTTCCCTTTCCTTCATTCTTTTGAATCACAACTACTCTTCATCACGACTAGAGGTAAGAGGCCAATAAACTGCTAGATTTACTCCTCCGGTAGTCTTTTTTTTTTTTTGAAACCACTACGATGACTAACTGAGGCCCTAACCCCGCCTTTTTTTTTTTTTTTTTTTTTTGTTGAGAAATGGAAGGAGGGCGTAGTTCATGTTTGGTATCCCTGTTTTGAGAGAGAGAGAGTATGTGTGTATGTATCAGAGGGTAGATCAGTTTTGTATAGATGTACCTAAAAGTTTCCGGCTACCCAGGTCGCCTCATTGTCCTCGAGAATGGCAAGTGTAAAGTTTAATTGCGGCAAGAGCTCGCTAACAGCCTTAAAAAGCGGCTTGGCAAACGTGTTTATAAAATAAATCTGGCCCTTTGCCAGCGCCACGAGCTTGTCAACTGGGATCTGGCTGGTGCTGTCAAAGACATAGTCGTGCACGTCGATTTCGTCGCAGCCGGCGGCCGGGCCGTCCTTGAGGCCGAGCGCGAGTTCAAGCGCCTCGACCTCGGCGAACTCCTTGCTGAGCACAATCCCCCAGCGCGACGATATGTCGAGGCGGCGCGCCACGTTGGAAATATCCGCGCACTTGATCAGGAGACAGCACACGAGCATGCGGTACTGCTCGTCGCGGGGCAGGCTGCTCTCGGCCGTTGCCGTGAACCGCGCAATCTCTTTCATGTAATCAAAATGCCGCGCCATGTCCGTCGCAAGGACTGACTGCACAATAAGCTTGCACACCGGCACATTCTGCGTCTCGGGCCAGTAGCTTTTGAGAATCTCGGTAAATGCCGCCGAGTGATACGACTCCAGCACGCTGGTGTTTTCAAAGACCTCGGCGATCGGCGCCTTTGAGTTGGTCAAAAACAGGTTGGTGACGCCTGGGTGGCCTACGTCGTGGCCGACCGCCACGATCAGCGTGGTCAGCACCTCGACAGGGGTCAGTAGTGTCGATAGAGAAGCGGCGCTGTCGGTCCCTGTTGCGGGATACGCTGGCAGGGAATTCAGCTTTAGTAAAAAGTAGAAAGTCGCCTGCAACACGTCGATCGCGTGCCTGAAATTGTGGTAAGGATTGCTGGGACGGTACGAATCACGTACAATTAGAAGAAATTTTAGCAGAGCTACGTCGTCTATTCGAATGTCATCGACCGCTGGCAGCGAAAACCCGTGTTTGAGCATGGCATAAGCGGCAAAAAGTAATTCATCACTATTAAGTTCGTGGGCATAAAAGTTCCAGTCACCAATCAAATTCTCTACTTTGCTAATCCGGGCGCGGGGCAGATTGAATATCTGCGAGTAGGACGATTCGGGGATGGCAGTCGCATTCACTGCGCTCGCAGTGCTCATAAATAAGTCGTAATGAGTGCCTACAGTAGTAGTTTTATGGAAATGCTCCAAAGCTGATAAAAACCTTCTAATGTGCCGAGATGATTTTTCGAAAATTAGCTCGTTGTTGGAAGCGGTCGAAACAGCGTCGCGATGATTGTCGCACTCTTTCCTTTTCTGGGTTTTCTGTAGCTGATGTTGTTGTTTATGCTTGATGCAGTCTTTGACCAGTTGCTGGCTGAGAAGGTTGGATTTGGCGATGATGGATTCGAGGATGCCGGCATCGATGGTCAGCGGCAAAATATTTTGGACGCCACATGAATAGTAGGATGGAGCGCGCTTGGGGTCAGCCAGAACAACGCAAATAGATGGAATGTTGAAAGCGACAAACGAAAAAAACCTGACGAGAGCATATTGTTGCAGTGACAGGGAGGGAACCATGACGAGCAAGATCGGATTGCGCAAATAAGAGTGAGTCTTTGTCTCAACTGCGGGGTCGTAGATATGTCGATCGCCAATGTCATAGAGGTGGTGGATGAAGTCGGCGGGATTAGAATAGGCATAGACAATGGTATATTTTGTTAGTAATTGGGCAATATTGTGTTGGGTGTTTGCTGACTCGGGTTTGTCGGAGAACAATGCAGGTTGAAGAAAGTTCTGATTGTCGTTGAAAGAGGACTTGAACGGCGAAGATGATGTAGGAAAAATGTGCGGGGCGCCGTATGCAGGCCCGTTGCCAGAGCAAATTGAGGCTGTAGTTTTGCCGTTGAGTAAATGTTGCCGGTGCTGTTCATAGTAGGATCCGTTGTTGCGTATTAACGGATCCCAGTATAATGCCACTGTTGGTCCATGCATTTGATCTGCAGTGCAAAAATAGTTGTAAAGCGGACTGGAGTATAAAAACGAATAAATAAATAAATGAGAATAAAAATCAAAAAAAAAAAAAAAAAAAAAAAAAAAAAATTGGACGATGACGAAATCTAGGAAGGAGTTGACAGGTAAACTGGTGGTGTTTTTAGGTTGAACGGTTGTAGAAAAGGTTTAGACTTTGTGATGGCGTAGAAAGAAAGAAAAAAAAAAAATTTGAAAGAAAAAGAATGACGGAAAAGAAGACCAGAAATGAACAACGGTAATAAACAAACAAATACAAGAACAATATTACCTCTTAGTGATAAAAGACAAGAGTCAGTGATATTTTTGATAATAGTTGTAGTAAAATAAAACTCAGCCTTTGAAGGCGGCGTTGCGATAGAAGATGGTTGATGGTGCAAGGCTATTCGGATACTCCAAGCAATACAAGTAGTCCAAAATAATAAAAAAGCCGTTTGAATTACGAAGCAGTTAAGTGTAGCTGACGCGATAACAGAGGCAAGGGCAAAGATGTTTGAGTCTGGCGAAGCAGAAAAATAAATAATTAAAAAGAGAAGATTTATAAGAAAAAAATAGAAGAAGAAGAAGTTTTAAAATAACAAAAAAATTTAGATGAGAGTTAATAAAATTTTTCATTTCTTTTTTACAATTTTTTTTATTCACTTATTTTAACTTTGTCTACATAGTTTGTTTTTTTTGACTTCATAAAAAGCTTTTAAACGCACTACGAAATGTTGGTTTGTGCCAGGCGTTGGCGGTCCAAAACAAAAAAAAAAAGCTTTTTTTTTAAATTTATTTTTTTATTTTTTTATTTTTTTATTTTTTTATTTTTTTATTTTTTATTGTCACGGAAAAACCGTTAATTTACGTAATCCAAATAATATGATGACATAATTCAACGGTCTTAAAAAAAAAACCAACTATTATTACATGTGTACACAGGCAGACGTATATATGTCGGTACTTAAGATTCGCCGCTTCAAGTTTTTAACATAAAAAACCCAGCCAAAAAGGTGGGTGCTGATAAAGTGACGGGATTGAAAAAAACGGGAATGGTTAATATTAGTAATTTTATGTAATCCAATATTTTTTGGTTAAAAAGTGTTACAGAGCCTATTGTCAGTATAACTGAACGGTTGAAAGTGTCTGCACTACACCGTGTCATGGTGACGTTGCAACTGCCGTTAGTTGAACATACAGACCTTGCAGTAGTAAATTCAGGTCTTCTAAGTGCTTTTCATTTATTGATGGCATTGATTAGTACCTCTCATGATTCAAAAACGCTTTTTGGGGAAGGTTATCATCAGGAAAA
>JAKVQX010000069.1:0-38770 GCA_030463015.1 Geotrichum citri-aurantii
CCCCCCCTTGTCTCAAATAATTTAGCAAAAGAACATTTAAAAACATCTGGGAAAAAAATTTAGTGCCATTATAACAGTGCTGTCATCCCATGTAAAAAATTTTCTTTTTTCGGTCACCAAAATTTTATATTAAAACAAGTGTTTTCTGAAAAAACTTGACTTTCTTAGTATCTGTGGTATGTAGTAAGAGATTGGCTTTAACTTAAAAACTTTTGCACAAAAGATGGTAGTCTAGGGTCAGGTTTTACAAAATTAAATATTACAGGGAGTCAAAAGCCGTTTCAACAACAAAATGATCTTTTTTAATCGTGAATGTAGGAAAACTTTTTAAAATTTTTGATAGTTCCAAAACTAGTGGTGATAGATTATTATACCAATAAACAGTTTTCATTTTTTAACGCGTTAATCAATAAGTTTTAAATGAAAAAAAGTGAAAACGTAAAATCAAAAAGCCACAATAGAATTTTTTTACTGAATGTATCCATTTCAAATCTTACATTTCTTTAAATTAAATTTGAAAATTTTTGTCAGTGCATACTACAGATTTTTGAATTTTGTGGCACCTTTTTCTTGACATTTTGATGTATGAATTAATGGAAAGTTGGAATACATTACACTTTTTAGATCAATACCAGATGGTAATAGTTATTAAATTCTCAGAATGTTGTTTTGATTAAGAGAAATGTCAATAAAAAGGAAGCGGTAGAAATCTAAGAATTTAACCATCGTTTTGAAGCTTTTGATGATTTCAAAAAAAGTTTTGGGTTAAAATTTTTAAGGATCATTTCTCGAGTTGTGTATTTTAAAGCGCAAAACATTTTTGAACCCCAATTTTTTACTGCCTCTAGCTGGCCTCATTAGCCATACTTTTTTTGCTAATTTACAATTTATGTGTATTAATAGTGAGCTTCGTTGAAAACACTTTCCAAATACTCTAATGTCTGTGCGCAACTAAAACAACTTCCTTTAAATTTGGAAATGTACGGCTTTCACATAGTCTTTCAGTCTATTGTAGCACACACCTACTATCAAACACCTAGATAATCGTAGTCTTTTTCTCTTAGTTTTACAAGCATTATGTGAACGGTTTTTTTTTTTTGGTTTTGCAGTGTTCCACAAACCCATTCATTTAAGTCACATTTTAGTAGTTTTCAAAGAAATGGCATGATTCATTCATATTTCTCATCATTGCGATCTTATTGTTTGATTATCGCAAAAATCCTTCCATTTTTTTTTACTCGATGAAAGTAAGAGGCAGATGTTTTTGCAAGAATCCTCTTACATTCTATTGTAAATTGGCTTCAACTTAAGAGTATTTACACACAAAAAAAACAGTTTACCGATTGAAGTCATTGTGGATCATGTGTGTTGAGTTACCTTCAACAAAAAAAGGGAAATGCCGAACAAAATTAAAAAAAAAAATTGAATAAAGGGAAGAAACGAAATATATATAATTTTTTGCTATCAGCCTACTGGATACTATCTCAGGATTCCCTTAAAACGTGAAAATTGCGACAAAATAATTTGCAGAAACCATTTAAGCGCAGTAAAAGTGGTATTCAAAGAATCATAATGAAGAAAAATGTTTTAAACTAGCGTCTTATTTGTAAATACTTTGAAATTTTTTTGTACTAGCAACTTTTTGACGTAAAGGCATTGAGCAAATTTTTTTACTACCATTTGAAAGAAAAAAAAGTCCTAGACACTTGGGACAATTCAGGAGAAATCCAGCGCCATCGAATGGAGAAATTACTTATGCGCGTTGAGAACGCTACTTTGAGAGTCCCATAGAGGCAAATCTTTTTTGATTTAGTGTCTTTTTTGTGTGTCTTTTGTTTTTATGTTTTTGTGTGTGAAAATTTTTTCTAAGAACAATTAATTGAATTCTATGTTTCTATCAAATAAATTTAGTTAAAGTAAACTAAGGTAAAGTGAAGTAAAATATTATTTATCATAATAGAAAAAATTATTAGATTAACTAAAGTGAATTTAGAATGTGATCCGTATAATACTATGTTGTTTTGTATCTTTTATTTATATCCAGATAATTTTCAAATTTTAATCGAAGTGTTTGTTTACAACCCAAAAATTTCTTGATGTATGGATTTTTTCATTCATAAGTTTTTTTGGGCGTTTTATGTAGCCGAAACTCCATTTGTACGTAACGACGTAAAATAATCATAATTATAATGATAAGATCAATTTTTATTTGACCTGTGCTTACACCGCCCAGTTAGCTTATGCGCCGAGCGCAATCTCAAAGTTTATTCAAATAATTGTAAGACAGGTTGTAAAAACTTTTTGGAAAAAGAGAAGCAATCGGAGACGTCTAAAAACGCAAATTCTTTTGAATCACGTAGATGTAACTAAAAAATTTAACAAACTGGTGGTCATGGGCGGCGTTAGTTTTTTCTTCTCCATGTTTTTTTTTAAAAAATTATTAGATTGAACTCTTATGATGCTCATTATTCTTGGCTACATTGTCACAGAAACTAGTGCTAAGTAAGTGATATTAAAACGGAAACAATTTTTGTTACTTGCTACAGATAAGTTAGTTACCTTGACAATATAGCCAAAAATTTAAAAAATTTAAAAAAGAAAAAAATTTGATTCAGTTTATGGGTGCAGTTTAAAGTTGGAAGCTTAAAAAAATAATTAATTTTGTCCAAGCGATCATTGCTCACACATGTTTCTACACATATACCCTGATCCAAGTTGAGCAAAGACCCATATTTAGCTCTTGTCAGAAATTAGGAGACTGGAAGCTGCCATTAAAGTTCTGGAAGCGATCAAACTTAAAATCACTTAGTCGTCAAGTTGCTTAATAACCGGCAAACATAATATATATTGAACAACTATTTACAACAAAACGCACAAAAACAAAAATGAAACATGCTTCAAATTACCAACTGCCCTTCTTGACGCCAGCAAGGTCACCAGCAAGAGCCTTCTCACGAAATTTCATCTAAAGGAAAGTTAGCAAATTTTCGGAAGGAAAATGATCTTTGTTAGTTGTGTGAAAACTAGCACAAGACTTACTCTACACAATCTGAAATCACTGATAATAGATCTCGCGTATCCAGATTCGATACATCTGTCCTTAACCTGGGTATAACGAGTGTAGTTAGGCATAGAAGCCAGTTGCAACTGAGCCTCAATTCTAGCTCTCATCGGCAGCGTCGTGTTGCGGGAAATGTATCTTAGCGCATTACGAGTGGTCTCGTTCTCAGCAAACATCTGACGCTTGAAGTTGTCGCGAACCATCTTGGTCTTGACGTACTCGCCGCCGGGGACATGAAGTTTGGTAAAGCCGGGGTATCTAGGAGGCATTTTTGGGTCGTTGATTGTCGTGTCGTTGATGGTTGACGATGGTTTTAGAAGGCCCAATGAAAGGAAGGTTGAAAAAAATTGTGAAAAATTAAAAACAAAAATCAGGGTAAATACATCATGTGACTTTAGTTTTTTCAGTATTTTTTTTCTTTTTTTCACCTTCAAACCTTCGCGATTTAAAGAAGCAAAAAAAACAACCCAACATCATCACCAAACAACGGAACATTAAAATTAATCACATCATGGGAGATTTGGCCAGTAGATTTAATCCGCGCACCGAAGAGGAGGGCTTGAAAATTGAAGCCGAAGAAGCATTGAAAAAGCAACAAGCTGCCGAAAATACGGAAGCTGCAGCCGCTGATGAGGGAAATCTTTCCAACATGATTTCGAACCTGGGTATCAATAAGGATGACGCCACCGAGTCCAAGGCTATCATCAAGGACGACAAGAAGGTTGAAGAAACCTCTGAAAAAAAAGATGATGAGAAGACTGAAGAACTGGCTAAAGAAGAAGAACCCTCGTCCTTGATTGACACTAAGTTTGAAGTCAAGGTCAAGCTTGCCGACGCCCAGGCTGACCCCAATTCCCCTCTATACTCTGTCAAGTCGTTTGAGGAGCTTGGACTTCACGAAGATTTGCTTAAAGGCCTTTACGCCATGAAATTCAACAAGCCTTCTAAGATTCAAGAGAAAGCCTTGCCTTTGTTGCTGAACAGCCCTCCTCAAAACATGATCGGTCAAAGTCAGTCTGGTACTGGTAAAACCGGTGCGTTCGCCCTGACTATGCTTTCTAGAGTTGATCCCAATATCCAAGCCCCCCAAGCTTTATGCTTATCGCCTGCCAGAGAGCTTGCCAGACAAACCCTAGAAGTTGTGCAGACCATGGGCAAGTACTCAAAGGTCACCACAGGTCTACTTGTTCCCGAGTCTGTTCCCAGAGGCGAACGCGTCACTGCACAAGTTCTGGTTGGTACTCCTGGTACTGTTCAAGATTTGATTCGTCGGAAACAGTTCGACGTGTCGGCACTCAAGGTTTGTGTTTTGGATGAAGCCGACAACATGCTGGATCAGCAGGGCCTAGGCTCTCAGTGCAGTCGTGTCAAGAAGTTCCTTCCTAAGAACATTCAGCTTGTTCTGTTTAGTGCCACTTTCCCTGATGAGGTCGCTGAGTACGCAGAAAAGTTTGTTCCCAACGCTAATATTATCAGACTCAAGCATACCGAGCTCAACATTGACGCCATCAAGCAACTCTACATGGACTGTGCAAGCAAAGAGCACAAGATTCAAATGATCAGTGAGATTTACAATTCACTTACCATTGGCTCTTCTATTATTTTTGTCAGAGAAAAGGACACTGCCAACTTTTTGTATAAGAAGATGAGTAAGGAAGGACACAAGGTTTCTGTTCTGCATGGTGACCTGGTTCCAGAAGACCGTGATCGTTTGATTGATGACTTCAAGCATGGACGGTCTAAGGTGTTAATTACGACTAATGTTCTTGCGCGTGGTATTGATATTTCTTCAGTCACTGTTGTGATTAACTTCGACATGCCCACTCTGAGAAACGGCAGTGCCGACCCGTCGACCTACTTGCATCGTATCGGTCGTACAGGTAGATTTGGCCGCACAGGTGTGTCAATTTCTTTGATTGACGACAAGAAATCGTTCCGGGTCCTAAAAGAGATTGCTGACTACTTTGGCGGTATTGAGATGACACAGATTCCTTCAGACGATTTGGAGGTCCTGGATGAGATTCTGGAGAAGGTTCTGAAAGGAGAAAAATAGATAAATGGGTCCATATAAGTTTTATTAATATTATGTTGTTATTGTTTTTTTTTCTTCTATCTTTTTAATTCACTTTAAAAAAAAAAAACTATATAAATCGTAGCGCATTTGTGAAATGTTCACACTTGTGAGTTGCTGATGTTTTTGCGTTACGGAATAATTTCCAAAATCGCTGTACATGTCAGTCTGGCGGCCACCGTTTTGAGGTTTCAAGTTTTGTTAATTTTTTTTTCGACTCATTTAGTCACTACCACCACTCGAAAAAATTTCTAAATCACACCCTCCCTTTTTTTCCCTCTCCTAACCCCCAGACAACACCACAATCGACAAAGCATAGCAACAATGTCAGATCTCCCTCACCAGATTCTGTCTGCCCTTGACAAGGCACCTAACGGCACTATTGAGGATTCAAAGACCGCTTTCCCCGGTGTTAGCACTGAGCAGATCCAGGCCGCGGTCACCTCGCTTACGGCCAAGTCCATGGTCACTTTTAAGGCTAACGAAAAGGACCTTTGGACGCTCACCGCCGAGGCCAAGGATATTGTCACTAACGGCTCACACGAAATCCGCCTCTACGACGAAGTTGTTAAATCCCTGGAAGGCCTGAAGATTGCCGACGTTGGTAAGGTTTTGGGAGCCAGCGGCAAGCTCGGTCAGCAGAGAGCTTTCAAGAACGGTTGGGTTCGTAAGGACGGCGATAAGCTTATTAAGAACGTTGAAGAGAAGCCTGTTGATGTCACAGCTCAGGATCTGCTTGCCATCGAGAAGGAAGGTACCTTGGCTGACGCCAAGGAGCTTGCCGATCTGAAGAAGCGTAAGCTGGTGACCAAGACCAAGCTGCTCTCCTTCTCTATTAGCAAGGGACCCGAGTTTGCGCTTGAGATTCAAAAGGTTGAGACTGATCTTACTATTGACATGATTCAGTCTGGAGCTTGGAAGACTGCCAAGTTCAAGCCATACAACTTCTCTGCGGAGGGTGCTTCGCCAGGGGCTGGTGCCTTGCATCCCCTGAACAAGGTTAGAGAAGAATTTAGACAAATTTTCTTTTCCATGGGTTTTACTGAGATGCCCACTGCACAATACGTTGAGTCTGGTTTCTGGAACTTCGATGCTCTCTACGTTCCCCAACAGCACCCTGCCCGTGACTTGCAGGATACCTTCTACCTGAAAAACCCCACCAAATCCGACTTGCCCGAGGACAAGGAGTACCTGGACAATATCCATGCTGTTCACGAGACCGGTGCGTACGGATCTATTGGTTACAGATACCCCTGGAAGACTGAGGAATCTCAGAAACTTGTGTTGCGTACACACACCACCGCCATCTCTGCTGCTATGCTGCACAAGCTTGCCAAGGACCCTAAGCCTGCGAGGTACTTTAGTATCGACCGTGTTTTCCGTAATGAGGCTGTCGACGCTACGCATTTGGCCGAGTTCCACCAGGTTGAGGGTGTTATTGCGGACTACAACTTGACTCTTGGAGACCTGATTGGCTTTATGGAGAGATTCTTTGCGAAGATGGGTGTTCACCAGCTGAGATTCAAGGCTGCGTACAACCCTTACACGGAACCCAGTATGGAGATTTTCGGCTGGCACGGTGGCCTGGGCAAGTGGGTAGAGATCGGTAACTCTGGTATGTTCAGACCCGAGATGCTTGAGTCCATGGGTTTGCCCAAGGATATGAGAGTTCACGGCTGGGGTCTGTCGCTGGAGAGACCTACAATGATTAAGTATGGTGTCAGTAATATTAGAGAGTTGCTCGGACACAAGGTTTCGTTAGATTTCATTGAGAGCAATCCAGCTGTCCGTCTTGATGAGGATTTGGTCTAAAAAGGTCGTGGCTAAACTGTGTTGCAATATGTATGTGTATAGTAGTTTATTTTAAAAGATAAATGTTAAAAAAAAGATAAATGATAATGACGCAACCACTAGGACTGAAGGGTGTCAATGTGAAACGTGCAGCACAGAGAGTAATTGTTTTAGAGAGTGAAAGTTAGCAAGTCGAGAGCCATGACCAGCATCATAAACTTGAACTACGTAATGAAGAATCATGAAAAAAAGTAAAAAAATTAAAAAAAAAAAAAATAAACTGGCAATAGAAGGAAAATTAAACGAATAAAACTATATGTCACATTAGGTCCAAGCCCAACCCGCGCTGTGTTACAAAAACAAAGTTCCCCAAGAGTTTTCCAAAGTTGGTAATGATGATGACCCCAGACATTTTCCCAGTAAGATTCTGCAGCGGTGTTATACGTGTGTGTACTCGAAGTAAGGTATGTTCAATACTTGTAGAGTTTCAAAGACAGTGAGTGTCACGCATATTGCCAGAAGTGTCAGCCTGTCACTTGCACAACGCGGCAATCAAAAGAAAAAAATTAAAAAGATCTGGCACCTAGCGGCGGTGTTGGACTGATCGTCTTGTACCTGAAATGCAATTTTTTTTTTATAAATAACGGGTAGTGTGTTCTTTTATTCCAGTGTTTTTTTATTTCATCATCTATCTTTTTAATTCTCTACAGAATCTTTTCATCTCATCTTTTATTTCAACTGTAGATTTATATTTACGACTATGCCAGTAACCTGCTCTGATATCTTCAAGATCATTCTTGGTAAGTTTTGTGCAATCCATTCGAGATTTTTTTTAATTTTTTTTTTTTTGGCTACTATTGTTAAGTACACGATAACTAACAAGTCAACTTGCAGCCATCATACTGCCTCCACTTGGAGTTTTCCTGGAACGTGGTTGCAACGCTGATTTCTTCATCAACATTTTACTGACGATTCTGGGTTATATTCCTGGTATTATTCACGCCCTCTATATCATCTTCAAATATTAGCAGTAGTTAGTTAATGGACAAAACTGACTACTGTTCTACCGTTTTTGTGTCCCCATGTATTTTAATAATGTTGTTTTTGGAAAAAAAAAAAAAAAAAAAAAAAAAAAAGTTTTTATAAAAGCGAATGAATTAATGTTAATCTTCCTGCCAAAATTAAAGCTTTACCCCTGTAGCACCTCATTGTTATTATAGATAGAACATTGATTTCGTTTATTAGCCGTGCCATGAAAACATCAAGAACACCTGCGTTTATTTCATAAATGTGAATTTTTTTACCCATGTGACCAGAAGTTTAAAAGTCTGGTGTTGTGTCCAGAGTTCTGATTTTTAGTGTAACTTGTAATTACATCAACGTTGATTTCAAGTAGACTGGGACCATTGATGAATTGAGTTTGTTTTCAGTAAAGTTAGCATTCAAGACTTGTGATACAATCTTCTCTGCTTATGTCTTATGTTTTAAACTTTTAAAACTTTTTAATAATCATTAGTCATTATTACACTATTATTAATAACAAGTTAAAATATTTTGCTATCAACGCCTTTTTTTTTTTTTTTTTTATTTTTTTCTTCACTGCTTTTTCCTTTCTTACAATTCGTTATATTTTTTTATTGAAACCCTCAAGGTTCTTGTTTTTCCTTCTTTTTTTTTTTTTTTTTTTTTTTTCCTTTTTTCTTTCTGCTTTTTTTTCAAAACTTTTTTTTTTATTACAAGTTTAGGAAATTTCTCTCCGTCTTTCTTATCATAACCAATACTTTCACGGAACTTTGATCAAGATCTCATTGTTATCTTTGAAATCTTTACACGTTTTTAGTTAACATAATTATATTTTTTTATATTTTTTTTCGTTTTTTTTGTTTTTTTTGTTTTAAAGCATTATTTTTTTTAATTTTTTTTTTTTTGGTTTTTTACTAAAAGTTCGCATAAATGATCATCACCGATCCGCCTTATGAGTCTTCGCCCGCTGCCGTGACGAATTTAGGATCCGCTGGGGATCACTGTCACCCGCAGTTTTACTTTGAAGATAATGACACAATTTGCACAGGTGCCGCCGACACGGTGCACTGTACAGACCTGTCTTGCGACAAGTCACCCTGCGAAATAGAATCCGACTGCGACGAATGCCACAGTAATAGCACTGACTGCTCCGTGGCGGCACTTGGGGCTAACGAAATGCCCCTGGACATAGTCGCCGCCGCTGCTGCGTTTATTGCACATGAGTCGGAGCATTCATGTTGTATGCAGCAACAGCCGTTAATGCTCTCCTGTAGCGATTGTCCACTTCCCAGGGCCTCATCGCCCGCAAACACTTCTACAGCCACAGCACAGCCTGGGTTCGCATCATCCTCCTGTGGCGCTGGCGCCACACCCTACTACTTCAATAACGTGTATCAACCGCGTGTGAGTAACAGTCGGCCCAACAGACCTTACCAACATCATCCGGTGTCGTGCTGCCCCTCTTCTTCGAACACCGCTGCTTACAGAAAACCCGTTCAGGCCACCGCGTGGGTCAAGAAAGATTTTCAGCCGCTGCCATCTACAACGAGTTCGACTAGCAACGAGAGTGTGTTTTCATCGTGTTCAAACTCAGTGTATTCGACTCCTTGGGATGAAACTGAAGACTATCAGCAGGCAGAGGGAAACAGTGAAATTTCAACCAGAAATGAAATTAACAACAGCAGCTGTGCTGGTATTAATATTAACGATACTAGTGACGCTGGAACTACATTTAACACCAATGATGACAATAACTCCAGTGGTACCAACCCAGGAGGTTACATTGATTTTGATAACCACAGTAGTGCCAGTTTTCGCGGACAGCCACCAAGGTTGTCGGAAGTTGAAACTAGGAACTCAAACAGTGCAAAGCGACACTTTGAAGAGATTTCCAAAGGCAGTCCATGTAACTGGGAACATTGCACGGGGGAACTTACCGAGCTCAACAGCTTACTCGAACATCTAAAGAAAGATCACAACGTGGTATTACAACAACAAACACCACCAATATCGCAGACAAGCACGCCAAACTGGGATACTTCTTCTGGTGGTTTGTGTTCGCCATCCATAGACAATCCAGTCTTTTCATCTCAACACCACCAGAAGCCACAACTCTACCCCCAACAGGATTCCCAACAGGGTCCTCAGAAACGTCCCCGACAAGGTCCTCAACATGATGATCACCGTCAGGGTCACCTACAGGGTTCTCACCAAGCCACTCAACCGGGTATGTTTCAGTGCGAATGGAAGAACTGCAACTTTAATTGCCACAAAGTGGAGTTGTTCATGACCCATGTTCGCCTGGCCCATGTACAGGGCATGGTGGGAAAACTTATTATCCCACCTGCGTCAACTCCCACATCACTATTGGACAAAGTCGGAACTGATACCAAAGAGTTACCCGTTAGTTCCGAAACCCACATCTGTCTTTGGGAAAACTGCAACGCCAACGACGCTAATGCACCATTAACAGTCTGTAGACAAACTTTCGGCTCGACGCAGGTACTGAACCAGCATGTCATCGAAAGCCACATTGGACTGAGAAAGAACAACTACGTGTGCAGGTGGCGGGACTGCGACCGTCACAAGCGGCCGTTCTCACAACGCCAGAAAATTCATCGGCATCTCATTACCCACACCAAGCACAAGCCATACACCTGCGAGGTGTGCCAGAACTCGTTTTCGGAGGCTGTCGTGCTAAAGCAGCACATGCGCGTGCATTCGGGCGAGCGGCCGTTTCCCTGCAAGGTCTGCGGTAAGCGATTCGCGGCCTCGACGGCGGTTAGTGTACACATGCGCACGCACACTGGCGAAAAGCCGCTCAAATGCCGGTTTGATGGCTGCGAGAAGCGGTTCTCGGAGTCTTCAAACCTGGCTAAGCATATGAAGACGCATCTTGTCGAGAAAAAATATGGTTGCACCGAGCCCGACTGCACAAAGCGGTTCGTACGCCACGACCAGCTGCAGCGGCACCTCAAGACCCATGAGAACCGACTAATGCGTATAAAGCTGAAACAAGAAGCAGCTGCTGCTGCTCTTTTTACGGCGAACCTGAAGAACCCAACAACATGATGAATTACGAAGAAACATTTTAGAACAACCTCAAAAAAAAAAATACATACAAGGAGATGTATTTTAAACTGATATATGAAGACCAATAAGGAATGATGTGTATGAAGAATAAAATAAAATATAAAATCAGCTGTAACTTGCACAAAAAAAATATGAATGTTTAAATGTATTTTTACATGACCAAACATGGTGATGGATTAATTTTTTTTTAGTTTTATTACAAAATTTTTAACAGATCAACAGTGGAGTTAGTTGTTAATGCGCTCGAGGTAAGCGTTCCAGCCAGCATCTCTGTAGCGCTTGCCCTCTGCAACAGGGTCTCTGCCCTTACCAAAAAGGCCTCTGCCGACAATGATAACATCGGAGCCGCCCTTGACGACGGTGTCAACGGGGCGATACTGCTGGCCAAGACCGTCACCCTTGTCGTCGAGACCGACGCCAGGAGTCAAAACCAAAAAGTCCTCATCGGCAGCCTCATCCATACGGTTCTGGGCAATAAAGCCAAACACAAACTGCTTGTTGTTCTTGGCAATCTCGACAGTTTTCTGGGTGTACTCGCCGGTCGCGAGCGAGCCCTTGCTGGAAAGCTCCGCAAGCATGATGAGGCCGCGGTCAGCTCCGGGGTGCGCGGCAACGTACTCGGTGGCAGCGGCCTCGAGGCCCTTGACGATACCGTCGCCGGGGACGCCGTGCGCGTTGGTGATGTCGGCCCATTGCACGATGCGGTACACGCCGCTGGCGTACTGGTTCTTGACGGTGGACCCAATGTCGGCAAACTTGCGGTCCTCGAACAGCAAGAAGTGGTGCTTGCGGGCGAGCGCAAGCAGCGGCTCCACGGTGCCGGCATACGTAAAGTCAGAAATGATGTCAATGTGGGTCTTGACCATGACGATGTAGGGGCCCAGCTGGTCGGCTAGTGCAAGCAACTCGGCGGTGGTGGTCACGTCGAGCGACGCGCACAGATTGGTTTGTTTGGTGGCCATGAGCTTGAGCAGTCGCGCAGCGGTAGCGCTGCTGTGCTTTTGTGCGCGCTCTTCGTAGCTGAGTTGGACGTTGCTTGACATGATTTTCCGTGTGTGTGTTTGAGTGGGTGGGGTGGGTATGTCGGGGAGCTTGTTTGGTGCACTGATGTGAAGACAGATACATGTACGAATTGAGTATTTGAAAAAAAAAAAAAAAAATTTTTAGGATGACTATACTGGGCTCCGTGCGGCTATCTCAAAGTTCCGGCATCACAAAAAAAATTTAAAATTTGAAAATAAAATTCCTACTAAAGACATAAATATTTAATTAAAGAATTAAAAAAAATTAAAACTTCAGCAGGCCGCAGTTTTAATGATTCTCTTGTCCAAAAAATTTTGAAAAAATGGTTTTTGAAAGACTTGTAATAAAGTATATATGGTATAATTCTAGATAGTAACTTCTATGTCTTTTTCATTTTCCGACTCAGGCGGCGGCGCCGCTTTCGCCGGCGGTTCGTCCTCTTCGGCCTGCACCCCAGCCGCATCCAAAAACGCTTGCACCTTAGCCCAAACTTCCTCGCTAATGTCTTCCTTACGGTTCTTCGATAGGCGGACTAGCAGCTGCGCAAGCGCAGCCTGAGTCTTTGGCATGCCCTTGGTGTCCGTCATGTACACCTCGTTCTGGCCAAGCGCATCAATGAGCGGGTACACGCCCTTCACAAGAAGTGGGTCCCAGGAAAGGTCTCCAGCAACTCCATTATCAATTAGCTGCGCATAGTACTCAAATGCGCGGTCGCGGATTGCGCGGCATGGGTTTATGCTTTGTTGTGAGAACTGATGAACAAATAAGTACCACATGTCGCTACCAAACGCAGCGTGTGACTCCAGTGAGTTAATCAACTCAAGCGCGCGGACCGAGCGTACGACAGTCATCTCTAGCGTCTGGACAACCTCATCTGCTTTTGTCTGCGCTGTGGACGCATCAAACTTGGCTTTGAACTTGTTGTAAATTGCGGTCTTATCCTGCTCGAGTTGGGCACCAAGCGACCCGACACTTGCCAGCTCTGCGAGAACCTTAACGATTTCAAGCACGTTTTTCGTAGATATTTCCGCGCCGGTGCTAACAAACTCTTCGACAAAAGTAAAAACAACCACCGTGCTATCAGTGTTGCCGACAGCAACAAAAAGCAAATCCCAAAAATGTGGGCTTGAGACAACGTGCGCGCAAGACCAGGCGTTCTCATCGGCAAGTGAAACAAGCGGAACCACAAGCCACGGCATTTTGTAGCCCAACACCTCGCTGTCAATGGCACTAATGATCTCAAGTGCCTCATCCAGGTCGGCTGCAAAAGCCTTTGATGAATGCCGCAGTGTCACTGTGTAGTAGACTAGCGCGCGCGACAAAAAGAATTCGTTGACTTCACCCCAGACTTTCAAGCACGTTCGGAACAAGTCAACCATTTGTCGTGTGATCTTTTCAGACACAGACTCAATAGAAAGCAGTGTACCAAGCTCCAGCCAAAAAAGTGCCGCCTCGTAGAAATCGTCTCGTTCCTCGGGTTGCTTATCCCCAATAAGAGTTTTCAACTTCAGCTCAATCACATTTAGAATTTCAAGTTTTGAAGCTTCAGGGAGCTCAAGCATTTTAGACAAAAGTGTCTTTACATTGCAAGTCCTTAAGCAGTAGAATGCATTCAGCGTCGCATCAATTTCTTCCTCTGTCGGCTCCTGCACAGATGAGTCGTTGTAGCCAGTGAGATAAGATGAAAGAGTTGAAAACAGACCAACAACCTCCTTGTTTGATTTGGAACGCTGTATAACATGTGTTGGTGCCACAACAGGTAGCGGCGGCAGACCAAGCTTCTGCTGGCAGTCGCTGAATTCTGTGTCAATCATAGCATAAAGATACAAGTTGGTTAGCACAGCCATCACGTCATCCCATGCCTGGCGGTGCAACCGCGTGCCATCCCCAACGATTTTTTCAAACACCATGACAGCAAGCTGCGCTTTATAATCCGAGCCAAACTGGATTGACAAGTCGCTGACCGCAAGCTTGTCTTTCTCGATTTGAACCTGCACAGTCGAGTTTGGCACGGCAAAGTCGCCAAACGAAAGTGTAGAAATCTTGCAGAGCGCAGAGATGATCTGATCGTGTACGCCCGTAGTATCATACAGTGCTGCAAGGAAAGCCGCTTGATCGATACCAGTAATGACACGCGCAAAAACCGCGTCTTCTCTAGCAGTCGCAAAAACATACGCTAGTGTTGTTACAACGGGTTTCCATGTTAACTCAAACATGTCCTTGTCGTACGCGTTGCTGACGCAATTAATAAGATTGTGAGTTTGCTGTATTTGGGATTTGTTGATTACAGTCTTCCAAGTATGCTCAAATGACTCTTCGTTATTGTGCTCCTCGGGCATAATAATCTCACGGTCTTTTATCGATGAGTAAATATTGTCAAGATACTCCTGGTCAAAGTCCTTGCCATTGTTGACGGCACGCAGGTTGCGTCTGAACTCTTCAATGGTCATTTGTCGCTTGTTCTGCGGATTGTGCAAGTCAGTATTTAACATAATAACAGCATAACTTAGAACAAACGCCGCATCCTTGTCAGCCACATCTTTGATGTTTCCGCTGCTTGCTATGTACTGCTCAGCAAACTTTTCAATGATCCGCTCGATTTGCTGTGATTCACCTGGCAGTCGGAACGACGTGAACAGGTCGCGCATAGCCTCATCTATGGATGTGTTTGAAAAGTCAAATGATTCAATGAATCGGTCGAGATAGTTTTTGTTAGCAGGTTTGGCCAGGAATTCGCCTAGCAGCTTCTTGTCAAGGCGGCCGCTAGACGAATGCAAAAACTGGACTTTTTCCTCGATAGTATCGGCAGATATAAGTTTGTTTTCAACAAGAAATTTCAGGCCCTCTAACGGCGCCTTGTTGAACTTTTCCGAGGTTTCAATTATGAGCTTTTTACGGGCTCGCTGCCGTCGCGCTAATTCCGCTAGGTTACTGCTGTCTTCAGTATTTTGAGAAAGGCGGCACATGATTGAGTCGAGGTAACCAAGAACAGCTTCTAGACACATTAGTGGCACGGATGGTGTCGACCATGTCGTCGAGTCTGGATACGCATTGCGGCAGAAAAATCCTATTAGGTCTTCACACAAGTCTGAACAATCTGGGTCACAATCATAGTTGAGGTACAGGTTGACAAAAAACGAGGGCTGGCGCGCTAGTGTTGTAAGCGCCTCAACAAACATTTCTCGAGATTCAGCGCTGCGCGTAGTCACAAATTTGGGTACTGAGGCAGGATTCAAGTCCGCTGCTGCCTTAAGGTCAGCAATAGAAGGTGAGGAAGAAAGCTTTTTGGTCTTGGACCCGCTAGCGGGGACTGGCACCTTTGGCGATGCAGCGAGTACAGTCTTGGGAATTGTCGGCACACCGTCGTAAAAAATATTGTCGACGCCCTTTTCCCGGGGTATTTCTGCTATTGGACTAAGACAGGTTAACAAATAGATAATAAAAACCTCTTGCTGAAGCTTGAGATGCTTTTTCATCGTCACAAAGATGTTGACAGTTACAGTCAGTGCCTTTTGCAAGATTACTAAATTTTCGGTTCTAATTATTTGAAGTAAATGCTTGAGTAGATTTTTGTTAGTTAATGCAAGTAATGATTCGTGTTTGGCAATGTCGCGACCGGCGGTATCAAAGATGATATCAATTAGCTGAAACGCCATGATGCGGGTGGAGTCGGTATAGATGTGATAGTTGGCTGTATCGATAATGGATGTCAGGACCCGAAAGTACTCCCGCATGGCACCAAGACCGTATGGCTTGAATGCTTTCTTGGAACCGGTAGGGCCAGTGGGATCAGTTATGTCAAACCCGCTTTTACCCGTTAGTGTGATGTCATTTGTCTCAGGAAGCTCGCCGTCAGGAATCATGGTTGATGCAGCAAGTGACTCATCGGTAATATGCACAAACTCCTCTGATACTTTAACATTGTTAGGGCTAGACATTTGTAACACAATGTCGTTCTCGCCACCGCCGCTTGCAGTGCCGTTCAAGATATTGTTGGCGCTACTCGTTTTTTCGGCGTCGAGCGATGGCAGCCGCGCAAAGACGGTTTCCGTGAGTTTTACCATAGTCATCTCGGCAGAGCGCCGCAGCAGGTCACCTCGGCGAACCTGGCAGGCCATGCTGAGACAGGTTTCGATGACGTTGCAGACAGATTCGTCGTCGAGTGAGTCGGCGCCAAGCCCGCAGACGACCTCCCGCATGAGATCTAGAAGCCGCAGCAACACGGCGTCATCTTCGTCGTGATCCGTCGCCTCAAACCGGCAGCGCGTGACCGCAGCTGCCAGCGCTGTCATTGCGGGCTGCAACCCCGCTGAATTACGGTGCACTACCCCGTGGGCAATAAACTTGGCCACGGCCATCAGCGCAATGTTGGTGATCAACCCTGTTGTCGTTTGTGCCGTCACCACGTCCAGAAATGGCTGCAAGATGTTGTCGGCCGGGACATCCGCAATAGACTCAGCGCGGGATAACTCTGTCTGCAGTGCTGTAAACCCAGAAATTAGCTGGTTACCCTTGATATCAGATATAGTGTTAATACTAAAATTTGGGTCAAACAGGCGAACGAAAATGTAGTAGATGGCATTAAAACAAAACCAAAAGAAATCAATATAAGAGTAGTAAAAAAGTGAAAAGTTTCTAAATCTAAATTGTGGTATTACTTACAGACTCAATTGGCGGGTCCGTAGGTCTGTGCCCGAGTTCTTCAACAATCGACCCGCACGCGGCGGTCTTGCGGGCCGGCACACCTAATATGAAAGCAAGGCCAGCATTGGCCCATTGGGCGTTCTTTCGCATGGCGGAGGTGATGGCCGTGATTTCATTTGTGACAAAAAAGATTGGATCTACAGCCAACATAGTTTGTGTATTTGTATGTGTGTGTATCTAAGAGAATAAAGAAAAATTTAAAATCAGTGTGCCATAAAAGATAGTGGTTGTAATTGTATTAGAAAGAGGAGACACTATGTAGATTTAATAATGTGTGTGTGTCAGGTTTTCTAGATCTGGGCCGCACTGGAAGGGAGTTAGGAATATGTATGATCTGTTCATTAGAGGTTTTTTTTCACAAAAAATTACATATGCTTTAAGGTATAGCACTTGAGCTTTGGTTTTTTTAAAGTTTAAAAATATGTCAAAGATTTTATGTGCTGTTATGCGACGTGATTAGGAACCACAAATCAAAAAAAAAAAAAAAAAAAAAATTAATTCTAAAAAAACACACATAAGATTTAACATTTAACGCAGGGTTTCCAAAAGGGGTCTAGACTAAAAAAAAAATTAAAAAACGAAATGGTCTCCCCTCTTCTTTCCTTCCTCCACATAAAAGTCTTTTTCTTTTTGTTTTTTTCTTCAAGAAAACACCTGGTAGCGACATGTCAAAAGAATTAACTTTGTAAACAAAACGGGTATAGCTCAAAACCAAAGTTATTGATAGGGCTAGGTTTCCTGTTACATCATTCCGACCCACATATCATCAATTAATAACCAATGAATTCACAGACATATCAACCAAAAATAAAGATAACAGTTTAGAAGAAGGAAAAAAAAAACAGTCAAATAATTGAAAATTCACATTAACAGAATAATAAAGTACAAACATTAAAGAAAACACACATGAAAAAAGCCCGTAACAAAATATAAATAAAAAAGGGAGAAGAAACCACATTGAAAGAGACTCGGGGGTTGTTTAACCACCGAAACCGTAAAGGGTGCGGCCCTGTCTCTTGAGAGCGTAGACAACGTCGAGAGAGGTGACGGTCTTTCTCTTAGCGTGCTCAGTGTAAGTGACAGCATCACGGATGACAGACTCAAGGAAGGCCTTCAGGACACCACGGGTCTCCTCGTAGATGAGACCAGAAATACGCTTGACACCACCTCTTCTAGCGAGACGGCGGATAGCGGGCTTGGTAATTCCCTGGATATTGTCACGAAGAATCTTTCTGTGACGCTTGGCACCGCCCTTGCCCAAACCTTTACCACCTTTACCACGGCCAGACATTGTTTATTGTATTGAGAGAGTTGGGGAGAGAGAAAAAATGTAGATGAATAGTTCACGGAGAAACTAGGATGAGGAAAGAAAAAAGAAAAAGAAAAAAAAAAAATTTTAAAAGTGTCTAGGGGGGATTGAGGAGATTAAATAGTTTTTTTTGGATGTTATCTAATTGTAGGGGTTGGTGGCAATAACAGTGCTGTTAATGCCATGAAATATGAAGGACTGATAATTACTCTTGGTTGATGCTTTTGTTGTTGTGGTTGTTGTTGTTTCTTAGGTGATTGTTTTTTTTTTGTTTTTGCTTGACTTCAAAGCCAAAATTGAGGCCAATTTTGAAGGGGCCGAAACCAAAAATATTCCTGTGCTTTTTAATTTTGTATGGGAAAAGTTAACCCAAAGCCTGGAAAACAAAAACAAAAAAAATTTGGGTGCTTTTTGGTTGTGTGGAACCAAATCTTAAAACCGTTAAAACGCAGTAGGAAACCTTAAAATTGCCATAATAATTTTGTTTTTGTTTTTCAGTTTCTTAATGTATGTTTTTTTTTTTAGTTTTCCTTGTTCTAAAATTTACCCACAAATGTGTATATCAGGGAACCGTGCTTCCCAGCCCCTGATATACATACAGACTAAGTTATTCACGCAGAATCCGGGCTTCACATAGTAATTTTTCGACTTTTTTCTTCATTTTTGATGTTGTCGGACACACGTCTGTTAGGAAATTAGCCAATCAAAACCATTTAATGCCCAACACAAACCATCTTGTCCACACAAAGGCTTGTCGTTCTGAGATTCACACATTTCAATGTGTAACTTCCAGTCCGACTCTCCTTTTAACACCATACATTCCTGCTTTTGCGTGTCTCCCCCCCATCGCCGCCATTTTCCCGCCGTCGTTAAGCCCCGACATTGCGCGTTCCCAGCAGCGCCAACATGAGACAACACCCATTTCGCCACTAAAGTTATCATAACTGCCACTTCACCAAGAAAAAAAATTATTTAAATCTTCTCATTTCCCTGATTCCTCTCCCTTTTTTTTCCTCTTCTCTTTTTCTCTTTTTCCCCTTTTTTTTTTCTTTTTTTTCTACCTTATTATTTCTATTTTTCATCTCCAACATAATCAACATACATAACAATGGCCAGAACTAAGCAAGCTGCTAGAAACTCCACCGGTGGTAAGGCCCCCAGAAAGCAACTCGCCTCCAAGGCTGCCAGAAAGTCTGCCCCCGCTGGCTCAACTGGTGGTGTCAAGAAGCCCCACAGATATAAGCCTGGTACCGTCGCTCTCCGTGAGATTAGAAGATACCAGAAGTCTACTGAGCTTTTGATCAGACGTCTTCCCTTCCAGAGACTGGTCAGAGAGATTGCCCAGGACTTTAAGACTGATCTGAGATTCCAGTCCTCTGCTATCGGTGCTCTGCAGGAGTCCGTTGAGGCTTATCTCGTCTCTCTTTTCGAGGACACCAACCTGTGTGCCATCCACGCCAAGCGTGTTACCATTCAGAAGAAGGATATTGCTCTTGCCAGACGTCTGCGTGGTGAGCGTATCTAAACTTTTTAACCTTTTTTTTTATTTATTTCTTTGTATGAGTTGTGTTTTATGTATCTTTTTTTTGCTATGGTTTTTAATATAATTGGTTTTTCCGTCTGAATGAAACTGGATTTTATTTTTAAATTTTTAAATTTTCATGTTGAAAAAGAGTTAATTGTAGAGAAATATAGCAGAAATCCTAAATGGTGATGTGGTGTTGGCCTATAACGTACTAAGGAAGACTGGGTAGAACTGTCAGTTTAACTTTTGCTTCCGTGACTTGTTTTTTTGTTAATTTTTGGTTTAAATGGTTTCTGCAAAAAAATTTGTTTTGCTTGAGTTTTTTATTTTTTTGCTCTTGATTTGTTGTATTATTATCATCAACTTGTTATTATAATCTTTGAGAAAAGTTTTAGAAAAGTCTGGTGTTGCTGCTATTGCTACAATGACAAAACATTAAAAAAGGTTAATTAAAATTATATTCTTTTATGTTTATTAGCAGTTCCGACTTGTCCATGTAAAATTGTGCCACTATACAGGCCAATCAGGTGGTGATGATTTTGTGTCGTAGTTGGTCGTATAGTCAATGTAAGAGCAATGGAAATGGAGAGAGAGGGAGGGGGAGATAAGAATGGCAGAATGAGTATGTTTTTTTTTCATCTCTATCAATTCTAAGGCTTTAGTTTTAAATCCCTTTTTTATCTTTCATGAGCTTTAGTAATTAAAACTATGAAGTCAAAAATTATTTTTACACAAACAAAGCATTCTTACAAGTTTTTGTTGAATTTGGATTTTAATTTTTGTTATGAGAATTATTTCGTTTGTCTATGAACTCAACCATCAGTTCAGCCTCACACCCCTCAAAACACAAACGAAAAAAAAAAGAAAAAATCAAGAATCACAAAAAACAAAAAAAAGAAAAGAAAGTACACGTAATTGTGCGCATCCACAAAACGTCATTGTTGTGCGTTTCAGCCGCATATGTTCTGTTTTGAGAAATTCATTTTTCTTTAAATTTTTTTTTTTGAATGGTACCTTTCTCGCATGTCTAAATTAAGAATTATTTCGGTGGTTTTTGCGTGAAAAAAAAATAATAATTTAAGTTTAACCAATTTAGGAACCTGTTGACAGAATGAGGTTTTATGATGATGCTCTTGAAGAGTTCACAAGTTTCAAGTTTTATTTTTTGTACTCTTTTTTTTTTGTTTAATTAAAAACTATTCTTACAGTAAATTTTTTTAATAGAAGTATAGCTTAGATACTTTTGAATAAAAGCACCAGTATATCAAAAATTTTGTTTAGTAATTATTCCAAAAATTGAAAAAAAAAAACAAAAAAAAAAAACATTACACGCAAGTTGTGATTACTTTAGCAGATTTTTTGAAAAGTGGAAACAACAGCAAATTAAAAAAAAATTGATCGCTTTTTATTAAGTAGATAATCGTCTAGCCGATTACAGATTTTTAATTAATTCTATAGAGATATCAGGTGTCATTTGGTTTTTTAACAAATTAAAAAATCTATGATATAAATGATGATTGTTATTAGCAAGTTTTTTCTCATTTTTTTTTCTTTCCTATCCCTCACTTTTTCTCCATTTTTATCAATAGTTTTATCACCATCAAAGCCAACAAGCAATTAAATTAACAATAAAAAAACATTTCAAGATGAATTTTGACCATCCTTCTTATCGTCTGCTAAATTTCCGTCGGCGTTTTCGCCAAGATCCTGAGCTCAGAGAGAAAACATTGAAATTTCTTGACGAACTCATCCGATATGAAAAGCTTGAACAAAACCAGCAGAAAAACAAAAGAGTCAGACGCTATTCATATAAACCTCCTTTCCCTTATGAAAAAACTGGATTTAAATTTTTTGAAATGTCAACCGATGATCAATTGAAAGTTTTTCGCTTCACTGAAAGTGAAATCAAGCACCTTGCCGAACTTCTTTTTGATGAAGAAGAATTCAAGCTATTGTTGAAACCCCAGAAATTGAAGGTTGACACTGTGAGCGCTCTTGCTATTGTCTGTTTTAGATTTGCAAAACCTTCTCGGCTCACTGATCTTTGTGCGTTAACTGGTCACAGCAGATCCTGGATAGGAATGATAATTAAAATCACAATCAAATACCTCTCAGAAAGATTTGAACGGCTACTATATTGGGATTACATACGCTTGACTCCTGAAAAATTGGCAGAATTTGCAAAAGCTGTTAAAAAAATGGGTACTGAAAGAAAAAATACAATTGGATTTATTGATGGAACCACTCGAAAAATTTGTCGACCAACTGCCGAAGATTTGGAACAAGACTTGGTGTGTAATGGGAATAAAAAAGCTCATGGGCTCAATTATCAAGGGATTGCTACTCCAGATGGCCTGATAGTGCACTTATTTGGACCATTTCCTGCACAAGTCAACGACTCCCAAGTGTATGAATACTCTAATATTTCAAGTGCTCTGAGACAAGTTGCTCGACGCCCAAATGGAACTCAGTTCAGAATTTACGGTGGCAAAAGCTATAACAAGTCAGCTGACAGTGTACTTGAAGCTAAAATTGAAAAGCCTCTGAAAAGACCATATTCAGAAGAAGAAATCTTTTTAAACAATGCCATTTGTGGTGAACTTTTGACGATTAAGAAGGCATGGAGTGAAGTTTCGCAAAACTTTTCTTACACTTCTTGTACCAAAAATCAAAAACTAGGAACAAGTCCTATTGGTTTACAGTATTACGTGTCTGTTTTGTTGACAAACTGTCTGCTCTGTATCCGTGGTGAAAGTAAAGCTTCTACCGAATTCGACTTAAAATTGCCAACAATAGAAGAGTATCTTGGTTCAGTTGATCAATTAAATGCGAATTACAAATTTGAAAGGTTTTTGATTGCAAACTGTATATCTAACATATAACGGAGAAGATCTGAAGAACCCTACTACCATTGGCTTTTAGTTTCTTTTATTTGTTTTTTAAAAGTTTTAATTTTTTGAATCCAAAGAAATTCACAATTAAATTCAAAGATATTTTTAATGAGTCAAGTTCAACGAGACTTCTTGTTTTGATTGACAATTTTCAATTTTTACATTGAGTCGAAAGGTCAAGTAAGACTCCAGTAGATGATTAAGTCTACAAGCGGGTAAAGCTCAAATAGAAAAGTTCAGTCAGCAAAGCTAACTTAAGAGCGTACCGTGCATCTCTCTTCTTTTGGTAAGAGATTTTCATATTCTTAAGAAGAATTGTTGAAAATGTAGCATTGCCTTATTGAGGAGCTTTCCAAAAGGCTGTGATGTGAATGTGTACAATGATCAATAATAAGACTTGTAATTTGGCAGTGCATTCTACAAGAAACAGTGCGTGTCCCAATCAATTTAAAATTAAAGATTTATTTTGAGAAGCTTCTGGGGATTCTAAGAACCAAAAATTTCTGTTATATTATTAAGAACTCCCTAATAGGAATTTCTTTTAACTAACTCATAATAATTAACATTGTTTGTTTGAAGTTCCTGGCAGTCTTCTTAGTTTATGACAAATTGAATTCTTTCTTTATTATCTTCTTCTTTTTAAATATACTGGTCCTCCTTACACAACTGAAAATGACTTTTGATTATTTGAAAAAAAGATAAAATAACTAAAAAAGTTCTGAGAATAGTTTGTGTTCAATGAAAGGTAGATCAATTTCAACTGAATGTTGTACGTAGTGATGATAAAGAGTCACAAATACGTACTTCAAGAAAAAAAATCTTCCGATCAATCATTTTTGCATTTCTTCTGTGTAACTTTTCCATCATAAATTCTCGCCTCTTATTAAATTTCATTCACAATTTAGTCCATTTTTTTTTTCAAAATTTGAATCAAGAACGTCTTGTAGCTGTTTGACACTCAAATCAATCTTCTTGTATTGTTTGTTCAGGTGTGGCTCCACTGCACGGAAAAAAAAAAGTCTTGTATTGAAATGCGGTGAATCGAAGATATATTCAATATTCTTATTCAAAAAAAAAAACCTAGTTTTCTGTCTGATTCCGTTTTCAAAAAAAAAACCATATTGTTCAAAAGATTTTAAAAAGACTTTTACTGAATTTGTCTTTTCTTTGAACCCTTCCATTTTCATAATGAGACATTTGTTTGGCCAAGCTTTTCTGAAGTACTTTCAAAAAAATTGGCCTTCACTGTAAGTTTTTTTTTGACGATTTACTTTCTTTTAAACAATTTTTTTTGGTTTGAAATCTTTTTGATACATAGCTATAGTAATAAGTTCGTCAAGTTCGATGACGCTGGAAAAAAAGCTGCATTTATTTACTGTAATCATTTAAATCGGTGGTCTGGTTTTTGATCGATTGTGCTTGTTAAACCAAGTATTAAAGCGAATAACAAAAATTTATCACCGCAGCTTTTGAATGGTTTAGAAAGACTTTTAGCGTTTTGGACTACTTCCCAAGATTTGTTCCTGCTTTTAACTTTTATAAAAAGATGAATTTTTTTTCTTTTTCCAAATTGAATGGGAAACAAATTTCTTCTTAGCACTCAAACAAATAATATTTTGCGTATGACTTTGATTGTCACCTTCATAAAGAGCTTCCTTGAAAAATTACAAGTCCGAAACTTTTGGGACAAGTTTTAGGGCATTGAACGAATTCTCTTAAGAAAATTTTGTTTTTGTATCCAGAATGTTTGTTTTGTCCAAGATTTCTTTCAACCTCGTCTTGATCACTCAAATCGTCAATATTTCTTAAAAAACTAGAAGCAACATCGGCGGTATTGATGCAAACCTTTATAGATTTACCATCAAAACGTGATAAGGGGGTCTGAACTGATGTTTTTAGAACTATTAGAAGAATGGTCACTCATGACAGATTGGTTAACTTTTTGCTTAATTAATTTATTGATTGGCTGAAATGTAAAAAAATTGGTTTTTTTAATTTTTTTTTTGAGATTTTCAAAATAATAATACCAATTTTAATATTGTTTTTATTTTGTTTATTAAATTAAAAAAATTAATAATAATATTAATAAATTTTTATCGTCTAAATAGCGGAAGTTTAATCACCGACTTCCCCACATTAATTGATTGTCCAATAGACAAACAAAACTCAAAAAAACTCCGAGAAAAAAAAATTCCAAAAAAATTCCAAAATAAACAAATCCAAACATCTTTTGCCGAGAAAGGATCGTATTGGGTAGACCTTAAAATTTATTTTTGTTCCTCGGTAGCTCTCCTCTTTTTTTTTAATAGCATCACGAAAGCCTTCAAAAAGATGATATTTAAATGCCCACTATTTCGGTGTTTTTCAAAATTTAGTTCTTATTTTTAAAATTTCTTACTCAATCTGTTTAATCAGTTGGTCAAAAAATTTTTTTCCTTTAATAAATTGTCGAAATGATTTCTGAAAACCAAGCATATATTATTGGTGTTGGCATGACAAAATTCATCAAGCCGCGTGACACCTACGGCTACGAGGAGCTCGGACTCGAGGCTGCGGCCAAAGCTCTCCTTGACTCGACGCTCAATTACGACGACGTTGAGCGCGCAGTCGCCGGGTACGTTTACGGCGATTCAACCGCTGGCCAACGCACGCTGTACCAGCTCGGTATCACCGGAATCCCCGTCTACAACGTCAACAACAACTGCTCCACCGGCTCGACTGCGCTAGCCATGGGCCGCGACTTTTTAACCTCAGGTCTTTCAGAAGTCGTGCTTTGCGTTGGTTTTGAAAAAATGAAGCCTGGCTCGCTTGGGTCTAATTTCCAGGACCGCACCGACCCGCTTGATCGCTTCATGAAGCGTATCGGCAGTGACTTTTCGCAAAAGGTGCCCTCGGCTTGCCAATTCTTTGCCAACGCTGGTGACGAGTACATCCGTGTACATGGACCCAAGAACAAAACTGACGGTGTGGATGCCCTTGCCAGAATTGCCCAGTTTAATCACGGACACTCCGTCAACAACCCGTACTCGCAATTCCAGGACGTGTACACTCTGGAGCAGATCAAAAATTCGCCCGCCGTGTTCAAGCAGACAACCAAGCTGGAGTGCTGCCCGACGTCGGACGGCGCAGCAGCTGCTGTGCTCGTGTCTGGCCGCTACCTGAAAAAACACCCGCACTTGATTGCTCAGGCAGTCGAGATCGCGGGCCAGGCCATGCGCACCGACGAGCCCAGTCTGTTCAGCGGTAGCGCCATCGACCTCGTAGGCTACCAGATGACGCAGCGTGCCGCGCAGTCCGTCTACGCGCAGGGCGGCGTCACACCCAAGGACATCCAGGTGTACGAGGTCCACGACTGTTTTGCGGCTAACGAGCTCTGCGTGCTCGATGCCCTCGGGCTGTCCGAGCCCGGCCGCGCGATCGACCTCGTAAATGCTGGCGAAATCACGTACGACGCGGTCGATCGGGCGCGCACGCGTTACCTCGTCAACCCGTCGGGCGGGCTGATATCAAAGGGCCACCCGCTCGGCGCAACGGGGCTGGCGCAGGCTGCCGAGCTGGTGTGGCACCTGCGCGGGCTTGCTACCAACCGCGCGTTGCCGCACACGCGCTACTGCCTGCAGCACAACCTCGGCCTTGGCGGCGCCGTCGTCATCACGCTCTACAAGCGTGTCTCACCCGATCCGGCCGACACTGACAAGGCGCTTTCTGACGCTGTGCGCAAGTTTGGGTACAATCCTGCCGTGGAGGCACGTCACATCACCACGGCTCAGTTTGAAAAGGTGCGCTCGCGATCTCACTTTGTTGAGTTTGCGGTGCTTGGCAACCGACTCTCCGGTGAGGAGACTCAAAAGACTGCAAAGTTATAAGTGGCCTTTAACACAAAATCCTGAAATATTACTGTCGAGGGTGTTTGATAACTTTTTTTTCATTTTTGTAATTTTCAATGCTAGTTGTAAGTTGTTTCTAAAACCAATAAAAAATCATGTATAGTTAAAAACAAAAGTTAGCGAACTTGTGCGAAAGTGTCTGGCGCCATGCACAAGTTCACATATCTCGTTTCAATCGCGTCAATTTATCAAGAACCTCAATCCCTTTAATATCTAAGGAAACACAATGTAATTCACCATTGTAGTATGCTAATTCCTGCGAGAAAAAAACAACAAGACATTGTCTTGTTAATCTATGTAGACTTTATAATGTGCTAAATTTGATATGAGTCTACAACCCATTCCTTTTTATGACTTTTCTACTACGCCCAAACAGCGTTGTCATATCTATTACTGACCTCGAATGTAGCTCTCAAGGAGATCAATCACCGCCTGCACAAACACCTTGCTCCGCAGGCCAGGTCTGAGCTGCATGCCTTGCTCCTGCATCTGGAACAGGCCGGATTGAAGCTGAATCCAGACAACGCCCCAACCATGCACAAACTTGAGCACCCGTGCACAGTCCTCATCATCACCAGAAAGAGGAGGCCGTGCACCCAAGAACTTAAAGTCTAGCCGCGCCGTTCTGAAATAATCAGAGAACTGCATGCGAAAGTTGCTAAGTAGCTCTACGAGGGTTGAAAGAGTAAACCGGACTGAAGCGGGGTTAAACTCCAGCGAGCTTGCAATGTAGCGCTCGTAATCCACATCATCAAACTCAGCTTGGAGGGCAATATGCGCTGCAGCCCAGACCTCGGTCACTAGCGTTTCGGTAATGACACCAAGCAGCTCGGTACTGCTGCTAGCACGACGTAGTTTTGTGACGATTTCGTCGTAAGCGTGCTGCTCTTCCATGTAGTTGTTACTGTTATAATTGGTGATGGTTCTGTTGAAGTTGGCACTGCTTGAACCAGAACCGCTCGTTTGCTCGACCATGGCCATATCACCGGCCTCCCAGCGCTGCGAAAGCTCGGTCATAACCACCTCAAAAACTGCCTCGACGGTTAGTTGCCCGTGATGCGATACCGTACGAATACCATGTACAAGCGCCTTATTGCACAAATTGCGATCGTTAGTCAGAATAACTGTCAGACGACCCCTCATCTCGTGAAGGTAGTTGCAGCAGTCGAGAATCGCGTCGTCGGCCTCCAGTCCAGTGACTACGCACTCAGTGAGCTTCTGTCCCACCACGATGGGATCAGGAGCAGGGCTTCCATCACTCGAGCTAAAGCTACTATTATTGGCTGCAAGGGTTTCGAAAATCCAGCTGCTAGCACGGCGTGCTTGATTCTGAACAGTTTTAGACTTGCGCGGGTTGGCTTTGAGATTATCAAGTTCTTGAAGCACAGTCCAAGGGATAACAATGGTGAGCTGTGTAGCAGCCGTATTTGTCGTCGTGGTTGCACGTATATGTGTGAGTAGCTCTGCGAGTTGCTCGACAAAGTCAAGGTGTGAGACCAGGAAGTTTGTGTCCACGACTAGACTGCCGCGCGCCATGGCCGTCGACAGTGATAATGATTTTTGGACCGAGCTGACTAAGGGCGACCGCACAACCGGTTGGTCATATTCAATATCCATCATCATATCGTCGTCTTCACAGTCGTGAGCACTGCTGCTCCCATAAAAATGAGATTTTAGCAGTTCATCGTCGATACTTTTCTGAGTGGATGTGACGCTCGGGGTGCTACTTTCGTTAATATTCTTTTTATTGTCAATTGGTTTTTTTTTAGTATTAGAACTCTTGATCTCGGTTTTCTTAGTACTACTGATGCTGGTCCTACTGGGGACACTGGCTTCGTTGGAGTTGTGCCGTCGTGCTGCCGCCAGTCCCACAGGTGAACTGCCGTGGTATGTTCCATCAACAATGGCAGAAATGTCCTCGACACGATACTTCTTGCTAGAGTATGACGAAGATGATGTCGACGGCAGATCAAGGTCGTTGCTGTATATAGATTGAATCGGCATGTCTCAAAACAATTAGGCTACCCATGGATTGCGTAGACTCTGTAAAGCGGAGAGTGGGGAGAAACTCGATGTCGTTAGACTTATAATAAGACTGAATAAAAAATGAATTCAAATCAACCGAAATTTGTGTGAGTTTTTTTTGTTGTCGAGGCAATTGAAATGTAGTCTGCTGGTCTAACAATGCTAAGGTTGTTCTAATGATTGTTGGTTTGGTCCGAGTAGTAATTGAAAAGAAATGACATGCTGGTGTAAGAGGAGGTAGTAGTGGGCATTAAAAAATGAAATAAGACTTGAACTTTTGATTCAAAATGACCTAGCCCTAATGAAAAAAAAAGGTTAATAACGATATGAGACCTGTAGTAGGTATATTTGAGTCTAAAAGTGTAAGTTGTGTACTGGTAATAAATTTATTTTATTTTATTTTTCTCCCACATGAAATAGGAAACCAACTTGCATTAATCATTGGGATGAACTTGTGAGAAAAAAAAAAAAAAAAAAAAAAAAAAAAAAAAAAAAAAAAAAAAAAAAAATACATGCACTTTTTTTTTTTTTTTTTTTTAATTTTTAACAAAAAATTTTTTTACGGTAGACATCTTCTTTAGGGACTTCGGCTTGTAAATTTAGAGAAAAGTTGAAAATTTTTTTATCTAGATTTTTGGAAAAACAAAATAGACACAAACAGTAAAAAAAAAAAAAAGTCGTACTGCTGACTTTAATTTTTGGCCTTGAATTCTTCAGTGCCCTTTATTTTTCTTTATTTCCTTAAACAATATAAGTTATGCCTCGGGCTCACCATAAGTATACTGAATTATTAGAGGCCTTCAACCGAAGTTTTGAAAAAAAACAACCAAATTAAATAAAAAATTAAATGAAGGTGACTGATAAATGTTTGTGAATCATATGGTACAACAACTTATTGAACCGCATAAAGTTGCAAAAAAAACCAAAAAAAAAAACCATCAGCCCCCCCCCAAAACCAAAAAAAAGGACTTGTATGAAAAATTATCAACCGTTACTGTATCAAGTATTAAAAACAAGTAAATTCTTTTTTTTATTGCATTCGAAAATCGACGTTTTTGTCTTTTTGTGTTTTTGTTATCGACCAAGTAGCCACACTATGCATCTACACCTGAACAGCACGTAACAACAATTCAAGTAGCTGTACAAGGTCCGTACATCAGCCCATGTTAATAGTAGACAGACAATCATACTTTTTTTTTTTGACAAGAATAAACAAAAAAAAAAGAAATAAAATCAATTTCTCAGCAGTTGCCTGACTCCGAAAAGTCAAGAGATCATTGTTCTTGACGGTCCTTGACAGCCTGTAAAAGCCGTGCCCTGTTGAAATCACGAAACTCCCAGGCATTTTTTTTAAATAAAAAAACTATGACACGGCGTTTCTTGACAGGCACCAACGGACGAAAGTTTTCCGCCCGTTTTATCCAGAACAAAAGCCCTGAAATGTCTGGCTTTTTTCTGAGCCTCTCTTCAAAAAATACAACCAGATAAAACTTAGTAAATCAAATAAAAACCAAATAAACTTAGTAAACCAACTAAACTTAGTAAACCAAATTGAAACCAAATAAAATATAGAAACCAACAAAATTTAAATAAAAAAACTGCCTGCTTTACAAAAAAAGTTTCATTGAGTCAAGTTAACGACAGCTGATTTGTTCCTATGGATTTTTGCGTCCAGAATCCCGGATCCATGCAAGCCTCATCATACAGGGCTAGGTGACATCCTAATTTGGTTAGATCTGTTTTTTTTTTTTTTTTTTCAATCATGGCTTCATTTGAAGAAAAAAAGTATTTAAACTGAACTGTCTGCTCTTTTCCTCTATTCTTAGCATCAACGCCATTTTGCTTCTAGAATCACATCTGATAATAAAAATATATTCACCATGGGCATGCCTTCGACCCAAGCTTCCAACGCTGTTATTTACATGTCCTATGTGGCTATGCTCGCAATAGGTCTCTATGTGTCTTGGAGGAACTCTAAGCGTAATGAGTTTCTCAGCGGTAACCGTACCCAGAGAGGTCAGTAATTGCCTTTTTTTTTTAACAACTCGTGTTTTTATAATTTGCTGACAATTTTCAACAGGTGTCCCACTGGCTCTAAATTTTCTTGCATCAGGTTTGTAGCCCCGTCTTGCTTGTCAAGAGGGCTACACTATTTGTAACACAACTAAAAAAAAGCGTGCGCAACGGGTGCCAAGTGCCATTCAGTTGGCATTGACGACTATTAATTTATAGTCGTTAATGCCAACTGAATGTCACTTAGCTGAGATAATACCGTGTGAACTCGATCAAGTTAATACTTGCGTGAGAATAGTGCTAGCTTCTTAACATAGTAATTGCTTTGGCTGGCGCCAGGCTTCGGATCACCCGATCAAAAACTGTCTGGAAGGTAATTGTTTTAAACCGCCTTAGATCTATGTGAAAAAGTCTCGTTGGTCTACGGGTGCTTTATGCTTCTCAAATTTTATGCTCTGCAAAGTTGGGCTGCTGAGCACTATGTGCACCACATATTTTTCTTGCATTCGTCAAGGTTGGATCAATAGTCTTGATGTTAAGACCTGACGATAGGTCCAACAAATGTCAAATTCTAGTTGAACATCGATTTAGACTTTGTCTTTATCAGACCTTTTTTGCGACACAAAACTAGACAGTTTTGATCTGTGATTGGGGTTGGCCGCCAGTCTTGTAATTTTGTATTTCACTTTCTAACTTTTTTTTTCAGCAATGGGTTGTGGTATTTTAGCTACCTATCCAGAAATTTCGGCAATCGCCGGTGTGCAGGGCTTGTTAGTCTACGGTCTTAGTTCCGCGCTTCCCATTCTCTTGTTTGCCTTCTTCGGTCCCATCATCCGCAAGCGCTGTCCAGAGGGATTTGTCTTGACTGAATGGGCGAGACAGCGTTACGGTGTTGTCACTGGCCTCTACCTCTCGTTCTTCACTATTGCAACAATGTTTCTTTACATGGTCGGAGAGTTGTCATCTCTGCAAATGGCAATCACCTCGCTCACTGGTATGGATGCTTTGGCTGCTATGATTGTCGAGTGTGTTGTGACTACCCTTTACACCTCGTGGGGTGGTTTCCGCACATCCTTCATTACTGATAACATCCAGGGTGCTATGGCTTTTGTTCTTTTGGTTGTCTGCAGTATTTCCATGGGTGTAAACATTCATGTTGACCGCGAAGTTGTTAGAGAAAGCCCGTTGTTGAAATCGACCCTACTTGGCTGGCAGCTGGTTTATATTCTTCCTGTTGCCGTTGCCACCAATGACTTCTTCTTATCAGGTTTCTGGCTGCGCACATTTGCGTCCAAAACTAACAGGGACCTGTTCATTGGCACATCACTCAGTACTGTCCTGATTTTTATTTTCTTAGTGGTGGTTGGCGTGACTGGCCTGATTGCAGTTTGGACAGGCTTGATCAGCGACGAAAGTGAGGCTTCGTACTCATTTTTTCTAGTTCTGCTCATGCTCCCCAACTGGGTTGTCGGTTTTGTGCTTGTGTTCATTGTTCTGCTCAGTGCCGCGGTTTTTGACAGTTTGCAGTCTGCTATGGTTTCTTCTATCTCGAATGACGTGTTCCGTAACCAGCTGCGCCCTATTTGGGTTCGTTTAATTGTCGTTCTGGTCATGATTCCAACGATTGTTGTCGCTCTCCGTGCACCCAATGTTCTTCAGATCTTCCTGATCTCAGATTTGATCTCTGCCGCCGTCGTCCCTTCGTTAATGCTGGGTCTCTGGCAGCGTATGTACTTTATTACCGGTTATGAGGTCATTGTTTCGGGTCTAGGAGGTCTTCTGACAGTCTTCATTTTTGGCACCATCTACCTGGGCTCGGCCTTGGAGGGCGCCAAGCTACTCATTTTGGAGAATGGTCTTTACGTCAATGACTGGAGTGCATTTGGTGCGTTTGTGGCGGCCCCGTTCGGCGGCTTGATCTTTGGCGCTATTACGTTGGTAATTAGACTGGCCGTTTTGAAAATTTACTCCATTAAAACCGGTACGCCGTTCACCGCGCTTGACAAGCCTGTCGAAGCGGTATCGCCATTTGCTAACGTGGATGGCCCTAGAGATATCAGTGGCAGCGATAGAGATTCTGTCAGTCCTGAGGCTACCATTGTAAAGGACAACGACTGGAAGTCGTCCAAAATTGGATCGTACTTTTTCCAGCGCGAGGTGACTAACTAATAACAGTACCAAACGAAAAAAAAAAAGTAGTAGTAAAAGTAAAAGTAGTTTTTCAGCGTTTAACGCTTGTTCAATAGAATTTTAATAGAAGTGTTCATTAATTTTTTTTTTCATTACGAGTGTCAATCAGAATGCTGGGTTGAATTATTGCTGCCAGCCCTAGAAAGACGTGATCTGGGCAGCGGTCTCGCCTAAAAAGAGGTGATGCCGGCAAAGAACCACGGCGCGCTTAAACATGAAGCGCCATTCTAGGTTATCGCCTGAAGCACGAACAAATGAGACCTCTGCAAAGCGTTCGATTTTGACAAACTCAACTGAGCCGCGCAGCACACGGCCGCGGCGGTCGACCATACGCAGCGGCACAGCAGCACGTTCCTGGTTGAGATACGCCATCGAGTCGCGTGCTGCCCGCACTGTCGCGCCCAGCTGGAACAGCACGTCGGCGACCGCTGGCACCAGCGCTTCAAGCGGGGTTAGCGAGTAGAACTTGGTCCACACGCGGCCTAGCAGCAGATCGTTCATGATTGCACGCTTGTATGTAGGCTTTTGGCGCCCGGAAGAAAGGCCCTCCTGTTTCTCCTGCTGGGTCTGTGTGTACTGCTGAGAGAGCTGAGTGAGTGCAAGTTCGCGTGCAGCCGGGTTGTCCTGCTTCCGGAACTGGACGAGCAGTGGGTCCTGCGCTAGCGAAAGCAGGTAATGGCGTTCGGCTGAGTTGAGGCGCTCTTGGTCACGAGGTAAAAGCTGCTGTGACGCAAAAAAGGGCTTCCCGGAGGCACCTGCCTTCCCCCCGGTAATGGCGGCAGTGGCATTGGCGTTACCTGCGTAGCTACTGGAAATGCTAGTGCTTGGCGGCGGCGCAGCCGCAACCTGGGTGGAAGGCGCGGCGCGCTCGTATGCGGCGTCGGTCAGGTCGACATAAAAGTTTGCGAGCACGCGCGCCACTAGACCGTCCGGGTCACTGCAGATCTCGCCGCGGCCGCCGTACGCAAGGTACGGGTTGTGCTGCAAAAACCATGGGTGCGTGCGTATTTCGGGCACGCCCATGCGTGCTATGGGGTCCGGTTTGAGTAGACACTTGAGCATTGACAGGGCGTCGGCTGGCAGCCCCAGCGCATCCCACGCAGCAGCACGGCTGTCTCGGTGCAGCGCATGATTTTCTGTTGGTTTTGGCGGTGTTAAATTGACAGGAAAATACCCACGGTACTCCAAGTCGCTATCGATGGGCGCTGCCCACGGCGTGGTGCCAAGTAGGAGAACGTAGAGAACGACACCCGCTGACCAGATATCGGCGCGGTCGGGATCGTAACCGCCGCTCGCGGGCGTTGCGGCCAACACCTCTGGCGCAACATACGGCGGACTGCCGCACACAGTCATGCACTTGCGGCGCTGGCCCTCCTGTTTCTGTAGACGGAACAGCGCTGCGAGCCCAAAGTCGCCGATCTTGAGGTTGGCGTCCGCGTCAAGCATCAGGTTTTCTGGCTTGATGTCGCGATGCGCCACGCCGTGAGCGTGCAGGAAATCGAGACCATTGATAAGCTGGCGGAAATAGAAATGCGCGAGGTCGGGGGCGAGCCCGCGGCCGGCCTCGACCATGTCGAAGAGGTCGCCGCCGAGAGCGAGCTCCATGCAGACCCAGCGCCAGGCTCGGTCTTCGCCGGTTTTGTAGAACGCAAGCACGTTGGAGTGCGGGGTGCAAAACTTGTGTAGTGCGGCCTCCTGTGCAAGTGCCCTCTCAGAGACGCCACGGCGCATGGCCTTGCGTTTGTTGATAAACTTGATGGCAAATGCAGGCTTGTGTTTGTTGCGGACGCGCGCGGCTTTGATTCTGGAGCGGTGTTAGAAATGAAAGAAAAAGGGGGAAAAAAAATTAACGAAAAAAAAAAAAAAAAAGGGTCCCAGTAGTAGGAGAGAAATATGTGGCATACAAAGCATAGGATCCGTGGCCGATAGTGCGGCCAATATCCAAGGATTCAAGTTTTGGTAAAGGGTCCTTGAACGTTTGTGAGTAGTGGGCCATACAGATCGTGTGTGTGTGTGTGTGTGCTGGTTCTAAGTCCCTGCGTGAACAGTAGAGAATGAAAACAAAAAATAAAAAAAATTATTAAAAGAAAATAGATCGACGCGTCGGGCACGCGACTTGGGAGTTGCTGCAATGGGCTAGCGCGATCGCCGTAGCACGTGAGCTGCACATTTTCAGCTGTTTTGCTGTAGTGCTGTCAGACTATCATGTCATGCTAGTTTAGCTGCGGGGTCTTTATTTTTTTTTACTTTTTCTTTTTTATTTTTTTTTTTTTTTTCTCCTGAGTGCGTTGTGACTCGGACTCTTATTTTTTTGAGGCTTCGCTAAAGAGAACCTGCATCAGATTTCGGGACAGGACCCGCCTTTCGGACAGGGCCGGGTTTTTGGACCTCATTTAGATGCAAGATGATGTTTTAGAGTAAATTTTTGTTTTAAATTTTTATTGTTATTTTCAAAAAAAACTTTTTTTAAATTTTTTTTCAAACAGTCAAAAGCGGCAGTGCAGAAAGGGGGCGCCGCCAGACACATAAGACCTACGCAAGTCCGTGCTGCACTTAGATGACCGCCAGTAGAGACTTATGTGACAGCCGATAGAATGAAATCTTCAAAAATCCACGATAACAGATCTCTCTTTTTTTTTTTTTCTAGATTCAGTTTTGGTCCATTTTTGGGATCCAGTCCTCAGTGATGATTTGAAAAAAAATAAACAAACCCGGAAATTTTAACAAAGTCGTGTAAACCACCGTTTCTTCTGTTTTTTTACCCGTTTAGGCGGCTGCTCGTCTCCTTCGGGGAGGACGGGCGCCATTTTCAGGCCTTGAGTTTCCACTATTAGAAACAAAATAAAACAAGCAAATAGCCTGCCAGTGCCTTTATTTTTTAACAAGTTGTATTATTGTTATTATTATTGTTAAATTTTTTTTAAATCATTATTGTTGTTGCTATTCTTGCTTGTTCCTCTTTCTTTTTAACACATCGAAACAAATCAACTAGCAGGCTTCTCTGTGCACTATTGTTCTTGTTATTCACTCCTCTTTGGCAATCTCCAGAACAATTAGGTACCAGATCTTTGGAGTTTTAGGCTCAAAGCATATACAGAAAGCCTATAACAAAAACAGAATAAAAACAAACAAAACAAACAAGAAAAAAAAAAAAACCGCGCCTGCGCAAAGACCTTAATCCCTCCTGTCTACCATTTTTCTCAGTTTATCTATTGGCCCGTTTCATAGGATTCATACCCCCAGTTGCTACTCCTCACCATGGTAATGTTTGAAACCATCCCAGAAAGCTCCGCTGAAGTGGGTAAGTTTTTTTTTTATTTACTATTACTTAAAAAGCTGGCCTTCTAGTTACCTATATGCGCACTGTCTAACTTACTAACCTCTCTCTATATCTCTACTACCCAGCACTTCCAAACTCTTCTCCAAAACTACCAAGATCTCCATCTTTTCGGTCGTCGGCGGTGCGCAACGCCAACATGGGCAACACGTTGGTAATGTCATTAGCGACTACCGTGACTCAGGACCAGCGCAAGAATCACGGCTACATCCGCCGCAAGCCTGTCGGCAGCATCGATCTAGGCCGACTAGCTGCCGCAAATCTGCCGAGCTTGTTGCCCACGCCTGTTTCTTCCCCCTCGAACAATAGCGGTAGCGGCTTTGGCTCCTACAATAGCCGTAATAACATTATTAATGGCAGCAGCAGCAGTAACAACAACACTAATGAAGGTGCTGGCAGAACTCTCGGTAATGGCAGTGCCAGCACAAGCAGCACTGTAAACGGATTGCGGCGTAGCAACTCCGCTATAATACACCGTACCAAGGTATCCAACTCGCCGCCTACCAGCAGCACTACACCAACCTCAAAAGCATCTTTTCAATTCCCCGCCAGCATGGGTGGCTTTTACGAGACTACGAATTACCGTCACATAAATCCCAACACGTCGGCAAAGTCCTTCTCTACACGAAGGCCGCTCTCGTACGTAACTAACAACAACAATAACAACAAAACTTACGACAACACAGATAACAGTGGCGATAAAAGCCAGTTGCAGCCGTCGAGGCGACAGATCAAGGGACACAGCCCAAGCTACAGCATGACTAACTCGATCGCTATTGGCGTGCCGTCATTTGAGCACTCATCTACCGACAGCATGGGTAGCGGAAATAGTGATGGACCTGCCACCTGCAGCAATAGTAACAATAGCAGTGATGCGGGCTGGCGCTGGAAGTACCATATCAAGCCGCATCGCGGCAGCGATTTATTTATGACGACTAACCCAGACGTCGAGCACATGGAACAGCCTGTTGCTTCAAGCTACTTTGTTTCCGTCTCGCGAACAGCTCTGGAAGGCGGGCGTGGTTTCTCGCTTTCGTTTATCGATCCTGTCAAAAGATTTTGCGAGATTGTTGTGACGCGACAATTCCGGGGCGACAATGATTTTTTCGAGGTTCTGCTGTACAAAAAAATGGAAAACTTTGATTTTGGGTTTGGCGAAATTAGCGGGATTGGAAGCACGAGCAGCCTGGTCAGTGGCGGCCGTGGCCTTACGGGCGAGGAGAACGTGCGGTTGGCACGGCAGGTTGCTGCCCTGGCGGACGGAGCGTTGCTGGTATCAAGCGAACGCACGGTGCTTGCGTGGAAAGGCTGTGCGTTTCTACGCGACAACGGGCACCAGCAGCAGAAACGGTCGTCGTCGTCGTTATCAGCCGGTAGCGGCGGGGTTGTGCGTGAGTACGTGCTGCAAGACGACTGGCGTCGGACTTGGGTGATAGGCACCAAAAAGCCGCGGCAAGTCATTGATAGCGATGACGAACTGGACGAGTCCACGAACTTCTCTCAGTTTGCAAACAAGCTGCTGGCGCCCCGGCGGTCAACGTCAGACGTGTACTTTTCGTTGCAACAGAGCAGCTCCAAATGCGACGACCGACTGATCTCGGTGCTGCAGCGCAGAAGCGGCGGTGGCAAGAAGCATGGCCGAAGCCGAAGCTACGATGACCGCTTCAGAGATACTGGCAATAACAGCAAAGGTGATGCCCCCGACTTTGGCACGCTGTCGGTGTATGAGAAGGTCAACCAAAACATTTGGCCCGTGTCAATTGCGTTATCGGTGGCAGTATCGTACGCCCTGCATCTTGACAGCGGCTATGGCCACCATCGCTTCAACTACAGCCACGCCACAAACAGTGGGGGCAGAAGTTCGAATGAGGGCAGCCACTCCGTGACTGAAAAGTTTAAGCGTCTTGGCCGCAAGTACAAAGAGGGTCGACACCAGGTGTTCTACGGCAATGCTTTGTAATTGTCTGCAGCGGCGTCTTTACAATGATAAAAATTAGGACTTAAGCGCAGATTTTATGTCAGAATTGCATGTATATTTATTTATTTTAAAAAACTTTTTTTTTTCTGGGTTATGCTTGGTTGTTTATAGAAGGACATTGCGTACTGTCGTACTATTTACTTGGTTTCAATTGTTTTACAAAGCTTGCAGTTTATGGCCAATCAGAGCATACAATGATTTTTTTTTTTTTTTGGATTATCAGATTGAACTTTTTACGAGGAAAAGGGAGACTTTAGTGTTTGACGAGAGTCCTTAGGATGAAAAATGGGAATAATAACAACAGCACAAACAGACACTTTTTTTAATTTTTTGTCAATTCATGAACAGCAAAAAAAATAGAAAAGCACAATTTGGTAACATGGTCGCACTATTATACGGCGTCGGCCCGAGTCACCAAAGAAAAAAAACAAGAAAAAAACGGTATAGATTTGATTTTGGTTGGCGTCAAACGGCATTGAATTTTTTCCAAAATAGAAGTTTTTCATGATTTTTTTTTCTTTAATATTGTCAGAATTATCTGATTCATCAATTACTATTTATGTTTTATCATTAAAACCTTTTTTTTTTTTGATAATTTTTTTTTTCTTTTTAGTATCAGACGTAATTTTAAAAACACCCACGAAGGGCAGACAAAAACTGCCGTACCGATTTGTTCATTTAAAAAAAAGAAATACAAGGCTCTAACATTTGATTTTTTTACACTGAAATAAATGTAATTTTTGTATGCATTTAAATCTGAATATAAATACTTGGAGGCCGTCCTGTGACGTCTTGAATAGGCCAGGACCAAGACAAAGCAATAAAGGCGCACAGGACTGAGTAACTCGG